>CM060107.1:1459846-1462346 GCA_030522415.1 Channallabes apus
GTGTTGGATGTAGCTGAAAGATGACACTGTCCATGATAAAGATTATTATACAAGAAGTTCACGATGGAGTTTTCCTTTTATAGGATTCTGTATAGCTTTATTTTCAACACCATAAACCCCTCACTGCACTGTGCTACTCACCGGCCGTGCCTGAATATCCAGACACTCGCACCATGTAGTTTTTCTTCGAGGTGCCGACGGAGAAGGTGGAGTAGAGCGCATGGACGGACTGATCTCCTGCTCTCAGGTCCACTCTCATGCTCATGGGAGTCATCGTGGTGAGGTTGTGAAGGATGTCGTTTCCTAAAGACAGACAGATTTTGGGATGTGGGTTATGTGTGTCCACCAGGGGGCACCAGAGAGCATCTGAGTACTGATTGGCTTGCAACCTCTAACCATACCTGTAACCATAGTACCGATTTGTATATCATTAGTATACCATTACAATACATAAAGTACAGAGGCTCTAAAGGGACATAAGAGGAGTTAACTCTCCTTATTAAATGGGAATAAATAAGAGAAGTAAAACCAATAAAAAAAACTTTCTTTTTAAGACCCGCCTTTACAGTCAAGGATCTGCAATTCACGCTCAGTGAAGATCTAACCAATCATAGATGAGACTGAATTCTTACAACCAATCATAATGCAGAAGGTGGGATTTGCAAATGAAAAATCATGACTCCTCCAAGTTAAGCAAAAACTAAGAATAGTACAAACAAAAGACTCTCAGATGTGATTTTAGAAATGGTCTAGCACTGCCTGGAGACACTCAGCCAACCTTTATTCTGCTAACGTTCCTGAATGTCCGCTAACACTCCATAATAGGGAACCAAAACTGTTGTTTTGTTTTTTGTGTGTTATTGTTGTGTCTCACTTGTCATGGTGCTTCGTTTGTGTTTATTTAGCGCTAGCTGTGAAATAAACAAGTCGGTTTTGTGCTTAATCATGTTTGCATCATGTGTAACGATGTTTTTCCTCACCGATCCAGAACTCTCCCTCCAGATCTCCGAAGCCGTTCTTATAGTCCTTCCAGCTCCGGAAGAAGTTGGTTTTTCCATCCTTTCGTCTTTGGAAGACCTACAACACAAACACGCACACACACACAATTCAACATTTCTATATTAATATAATATATGCATTCTGATTGGTCAGAAGGTGTTGATTAATTCTCTATAACAGCACCTCTGCTAATGAGGCAGGATTGATGGAGGGATGGATTTGTTTGCTACTACAGTGTGCCAACACCTCATTAACGCTATTCTGCTATTAGTTCTGCTAGCTGGGAGTGGGAGTGGCCTGTGTTGTGAGTGGGAGTGGTTATTGTTGATGAGTGGAAGTGATAAGTGTTCTGAAGGTCCGGGTTTGAGTGGGAGTGGCCAGTTTGTGAGTGGGAGTGGTCAGTGTCATGAATAGGAGTGGAGGTCAAAGTTGTAAATAGAAGTCGTCTTGTGTTGTAAGTGGGAGTGGCCAGTGCTGTGAGTGGGAGTGGCAAGTGCTACGAGGCGGTGTGGTCAGTGTTGTAAAAGGGGGTGGCCACTCCTTATGAGTGGGTGTGTCTTGTGTCCTGAATGGGATTGGCCTGGTGTTGTGAGTGGGAGTGGCCAGTGCTATGAGTGGGTGTGTCCTGTGTTGTGAATAGGAGCTACCTGGTGTTGTGAGTGGGAGTGGCCACTGCTATGAGTGGATGTGTCTTGTGTCCTGAATGGGATTGGCCTGGTGTTGTGAATGGGAGTGGCCTGTGTTGTGAGTGGGTGTGACCTGTGTTATGAGTGGTCTGGGTTATGACTGGAAGTGGTCTGTGTTGTTAGTGGCTCCGCCTCTTACCGTCCAGCCCCCTCCGTCAGTCTCCATGTCACAGTACACCTTGACAGTTCGTCCCTGTTGCCCTCCGGGGAAGATCTCCACCAAACCTGAGTCCAGCTCTCCGTTCAGCAGCTCCTGAGAGCAGTCCGAGGGGTACGGGTAGCGCAACGTTCCTGAAAGAGTGAGTGAGAAAAGAAAAGCAGTGCATTAGTTTAAAACCTGTAAGAAATACAGCTGCTTTAGACAAATCCGACAGTAAACTTTAGTCCTACTGAATCTAACTGAACATCACACTGTCGCTAAATGTAATCAGATCTACAGTCGACTTATGATTGATCGCTGTAATATCTGTCTGCAGCACCATCGAGATCGACTGATAAACATCAGCAGTGAACGAGGCCGTGACTGCTACACACCTGTAGTGAACTCCGTGGAGATGGCGGCGGTGTAGACTCCGCCCCTTTCGGCCTGCAGTAGTGCCGTATATGTAGATGAGGGATGCAGACCATTCAGCTTATGTTCACTAACTCCAGGATTCAGGGTCACTTCCTGTTTGGAGTACGGTGTGAGCAAATATAAAATGAATGAATAATATTAATAATAATAAGAAGAAGAAGAAGAAGAAAGGTGGCGTTAATGTTTTAATTGTATCAGTAGAATTTGTAAGAGTCTGGAAAGAACGCTCAACAATTTTCAT
>CM060107.1:1467346-1544846 GCA_030522415.1 Channallabes apus
AATCACACACACACACACACACACACAATCTGATCCTGGACACAGCACAAACAGGACATTACAGAGATGAAGATGAAGATGATGATGATGATGATGATGCTGGACGTGCGATCCTGGAGGAGCAAGAAGACAAAGAGAAAGTGAAGAATCTGAGGAGGAAGTGTCGTGAGCGCCAGTTTAGCTTCTCATTGGGTAATTAGGGGAAATACATCTTTTTTCCTGGTCAGCACTTACTGTAGTTCTTCATCAAATTGTTCCTGATTATAAACTAGAGAGATGGAAAAGGATAAAGGTAGGAAAGTAGGGTCGCATCCCAATACTGTTAATAACCTGTCTCTGTTCACTTCCCCTTGAAGCCATGCGGGCACCACTTCATTACCACATCAGCTGGAGTGAGTTTTCTAAAGCAAAATGTCAAGGACGCCGCTTACCCAGAATGCCTTGCTGGAGATAACTTAACCCTAATAGAATCTTTTTTATAGAATTTATCATTTAAGCAATTAAAAAAGAACATAATAACAAAATTAATTAATTAGTTAATTGACGATTGATTAAAAATAATAAAAGTAATAAAAACCAAAGCAAAAATAATTCATTATTAAAGGAAGGAAGTTTATTATGGAGTTATATTATAATTATAAAGTGATTAACATTAAGAAAAAGAAAGAAAGAAAGAAAGATGTAATGAAAATAACGTTATAGATTCCCTGCCATCTTTTTTTAAAATCTTTTAATTAATGATTAGAAAAGAGAGGCGGCGCGGTGGTGTAGTGGTTAGCACTGTCACCTTGCACCTCCAGGGTCTGGGCTCGATTCCCCGGCCAGGCTCGATTGCCGTCCCTGTGTGCATGGAGTTTGCATGTTCTCCCCGTGCTTGGTGGGTTTCCTCCGGGTACTCCGGTTTCCTCCTACAGTCCAAAGATATGCAGGTTAGGCTAATTGGCGTTCCTAAATTGCCTGTAGTGTGTGATTGGGTGTGTGAGTGTGTGTATGTGTGTGTGCCCTGCGATGGATTGGCAAAATGAATGAATGAATTATAAAAGAGTGCTGAAGAGTCATTAAACCAACTTGACTCAGAGTATTCATTCATCCTTCATTCTTTCATTTTCTGTACCGCTTAATCCTGTGTTCAGGGTCGCGGGGACCTGGAGCCTATCCCAGGAGACTTCGGGCACTAGGTGGGGTACACCCTGGACAGGGTGCCAATCCATCACAGGGCACACACACACACACTCATTCACAAACTACGGTCAATTTGGGAACGCCAATTAGCCTAACCTGCATATCTTTGGACTGTGGGAGGAAACCGGAGTACCCGGAGGAAACCCACCAAGCACGGGGAGAACATGCAAACTCCATGCACACAGAGACGGGAATCGAGCCTGGCCGGGGAATCAAACCCAGACCCTGGAGGTGCAAGGCGACAGTGCTAACCACTACACCACCGCACCACCTTGACTCAGAGTAATAAAGCATTAATCCAGGCCTGAATGTGGTGACTGACAGCAGCAAGGGGGAGCGAACAAGGCAGGATTAACTCAGTGTTGGAACACAGATCTAGTCTCGTCAAACACATCATGCCACCCAGACTGTCTTTAGCAAGTTTGTCTCTTAAACCAGTACCCGGATATTCTGAGGATTAAGGTTTCGGGCCGGTCGTGGTCTTACCCTGCGATTTGGGTCAATGTTGAGAGTAAGCTGACTGAGGATGGCTGACTGTAAGTTTATCCTGGATGAAAGAAGATCAAATGAGCAATAAATGATCATGAGAATTATGGTTATTGAGATTTAATCAGCTTTCTCGTAGACTGCGTCATGAATATCATTAAAGAGATCATCTCAAATCCTAGAGAGCCAGTTTTGAACATGACCCAGTTAATCTATGGTTGGACCAGACGTCCTCTCTGGTAAAGCTGTTAAAACTCACTGGATAGAGGGTGATAATTTTAGAAACCATGTAAACATTTTGCGAGAGCTTGATATTCATGACACATCTGCGCATAACACACAAACATGACTGGATTGAGTCGACATTCTGGTGTGCAAAGTTAAAAAAAAACAAGCAAAACAGGATCAAGTGCCCTTATAGGCATGTACTAAATTCTGTCCCGAAACACTTGTACTGTAAGCTTAGTTACTATTTGAATGGGATTATGATGGTTAATTGTTAAGCGAGCTCTATACACACTGTAAACCCGAATAAGTAGGCAAAATTCTCTATTTGCATTAATGAGTAGCCTAACTCAGGTGTTTAGGTAGATTAAGTCATTCTATAAAATCAGTTCTAGGTTTTCTTTTGGTTCTTTAATCATGCCTGTTTTTCCGAAACTTTGACCAGCCTATGCGTACACAGCAAAACACAACCCCAGTGTTAAATTAAAGTCTATAGAGTCGGCCAACTCACACTGTAACACGTCATTTAAGACTTTAGGAATCCTATAGGATTTAATTTAAAAGTGAGGTGTTTTGCTGTGCTGCCTGAACAACATAAAACAACACCACAACAAAATCACAGGGTTAACATAAAACAGAAATGTTACATGTAGGACCAACATTAAAATCTCACGATGTATACTTTAATCAAAGCTTCTGCTAGTATATG
Organism: Channallabes apus; assembly: GCA_030522415.1. Classification (NCBI taxonomy): domain Eukaryota; kingdom Metazoa; phylum Chordata; class Actinopteri; order Siluriformes; family Clariidae; genus Channallabes; species Channallabes apus. The sequence goes on from CM060107.1 coordinate 1,469,949, forward strand.
TAGCAGCTTTGATTAAAAGCCCTTGCTGATCAAGGGGACAAGGAAAGCATGTTTACAAAACGGAACGCTGACACATGAAAGACAAGATCCCCAAAATATGTTGCATCACATGTATAGTCGGGCCATTCTGAATATGAATTTGGTAATGTTTTGTACCTTTAGATTCTGAGTACCTGTTGTAATGTTGATGGTGTGAACATTGGAACGGAATCCAGGACCTGTTCCATAAAAGGTCACGGAGTAGCCGGTTTGAGCGGTGAGATTGTTGACAGGGTATGAGCGAGCAGAACCAGGAAGGAGCTTGAAGAATTTCTTTCTATTTCCATCGTTGCTGCTGTTGCTCCTCACAAGATCAATATGATTACTGGTTAATACAATATTCTCCTCTGCTATCTTGATCACAAAGTTTTTGAACCTTCCCTCTGGTGCCACCCAAATAATGATAAATCCATTTGATGTCACATTCTGAACTCCCACTTGGTTGATGTTGTCCTTTGAAACCTCTGTGATTGGATGCGTGGTGTTTCTTTGCCTTGTTGAGAAAGGAACTCTTGTGGACCAACCAAGGTTATGACCGACTGTGGACTTGTGACTTTCTTTTGTGCCATCATGGATTGCAATGGAGTTCGGCCTTAGTTGAGGAACTTTTGGTGGGGGTCGAATGATTGTGCCGTTTTTCCGTTGCTGTGGAATGTTTGGTCTTGGGTAACGATGAGGAGTGCTATGCCTAGAGGTGCTGATTTCTTTACTTCCTTTAGTGTCACCATGAAGGTTTGGCTTTGCCGTGTTATCCCCTTGTTGAACAGTAAATGCTATAGATTCTCTGGAATCTTTTTCAACTCTGGGGTCTGTATCTTTTAAATCAGGCTGAATGGTGGTGAAGTTTTTTTCTTCTTGAAGAGTCTTCAAGTCTTTGCCTTTGTCTTTGTCTGTGATTCTGGACACATCCCGGTCGCTGCCTGCTTTGGTGTCTGCATCTTTCAGCCCACTGTGAGTTCTGGTGGCATTTGGTTTTATTTGGGTATGAGGTTTTGGTAGAAGTCTGACTGATTGGACATCTTTTCTTCTATTTATCAATGTTGGTCTAACATTCAAGTTGGTCCCATTTTCTTGATGACCTATGATGCCAGATTTAAGTTTTTGATTGGTCAGCATTTGTATAGTACTGTTAGTGTCTTTGTTTGTGATCCTGGGCTGGTCACGATCTCTGGTTGCAAGCTTTGGTAATTCATGCTCTTTGGGAGTGACTCTGGGTAAGCTGTAGTCACTGTTTATGACTTTGGATACATTGTGGTCTCTGATTGTGACTCCGTCCAGGTTGGATTCTTTGCTTGTCTGATCTATAACATTTTCTAAGACTTCACTAATGGCATGAAATGTCTCATTAGCTCCCACTGGACTTTCTGTTGAGAAAGCCAGGTTATCAAACTGGTTCATGTCAGTACTTGTCGGCAAGACAATTGGAAATTCCTTGCTTGGCACTTTGGGATCTTTGTACCTTGTCTCATACTTACTATCTTTCAGCAAACTATGAATGGTGGTTGAGTTGACATTGACTCGAGTATGAGGTTTTGTTGGAGGTCCAATAACTGTATTATTCCTCCTTTTCTGTACAAAGGGTGGTCTTATCTTCCAATTCGTACCATTGTGCTTACCACTGATGAATTTAGACACCCTTTGGTTAAGGGGAATGGTTTGCCTAGTAGTGCTCTTATCTCTGATTGTAACCTTGGGCGAGATGGGGTCAATTGTGTTTTCAGAACTCACAGTAAGAGGCTGTACTGTGTCTATTGTCAACGATAGATTAGCTTTAGGGTTTGAATCATTATCTGCTGGAAATACAATACTTGATTCTTTGCTTATGATTTTGTCTACTGCAACATCAGCAAGACTGATAACTGTTCTGTTTCTCCCAGGCGGAGTATATATTGATATATTGTTGGGATTTTCATTGCTTTGGCTGGTGTTAATGATAAAAGGTTTTACTTTGTTCTTGGCAGTACTGTTGAATCTGGGCATGATTGGTCTGCGTAGGGGAATCCTGGAGTGATGAGGGCTGCTGGTACGGTGTTGGAATGGTCTAATATTAGGTCGGCGTGTGAAAGTACCACTATGAAGCATGTGATGGCCTGTTGGAATAGTGTTATTTGCTGTCTGTTGGTGTTTTGGAAACTTGTCTTCATTGGTGATCTTTGTATCGTCTGGTAAGTGGGTTTCTGAAGTGTTCCTTGTGAGCCCTTGTTTAGGTTCAATCAGTGGTTCTTGATCATCAGGCTGGGATTCTTGGGAGACTATTTTTCCTTTTAAGATTTCTTTTTTCACTGCAGGGAGTTCAACAGAGGATACGTTTCCAGCTGGACGTGTATATCCTGGCGTTTTAGGCCGTCGGTTTATTGGAGATGTTGATGAACCAGATAATTTTGGCCTACCTGAATTTCTATATTTGGGTGATAGAGGCAAGTGAAGAGAAGTTTTAATAGGTTGGTTCTGTGTTTCAGGTGGCACCAGAGAATGTTGGATTTTAGTGGTTTCTGGAGAAAGAGAAGGTGATGGGGTTGTTTCTTCATTAATTGACTTTTCTTCAAATCTTCCATCCTGTAACTTTGGTCCTTTTCCATCTAATGTCCTGACATCAGCAGAAGAGCCCGGCATCCTGTCTGGGATATTGGTTAAGATGTCATTCCTACTGACATGACCAACCATGAGGGTCATGTTTCTTGACAATGCTTTTCCATTTGTTGGCCTATTTAAGTGTACCTTCCTATGTCTTATCAAGACTGTTCGAATATATTTTGTATTATTTACACCATAGGCTGTGAGGTTTCTCTCAGTTGTAACTGTTGGCCCCACAAAATGATCTGAAAACACTGGGTCTTGTCCCTTTGATGAATCTATGATGGACTGGTACTGTGAGGAGGAACCTTTAGTGGTGTTCTTAAGTCTCAGATGAGACAGTTTTTCACCTGATCCTCTAGAGGTTCTGGAAGCAGAATCTTGCAGTCCAGCATTTATACCTGTTCACAGTACACATCGTCACAGTTTCCATAACACTGTACTGTTTTGTACTGTACCATACTGTAGTGCCTAAAAACTTGAATGAAGTTTGCAAGTAAAATCAAATTAAACAGCCTTTAGTCAGTCACCATTGGAATTAGGTTTCCTGTAGGATTTGTAAGATTAATGAATGAACGGTAAAAATTACATTTAGGGCCTGTGTATATTGCATTCAATTGCTTTTTCAACTCAGAATAAAAATAAAATACATGCAGATGAGATTCACAAATCAGGTTTTTGCTCATCATTTTACATTCTAAAACTTGTAAACAATATGTAATGTGATAATAATGATGGATGACAAGGTGCTATGAAAATGAAAGAGGAGTTTCAAGGTTCTGCATTTTAAAAATATGAAGGCGTTCAAGTCAAACCGGGACTTATGATAAAACTTTTGATGAATAAATGTATAGAAGTGATTGACATTTACAGAAGACATAGTGCGGTGATTAGACTCTTAGTGACAGTAAAACATTTGGATTGCACAAACATTTTAAAGAAGACTGTACACCCGTGGATGACGATCCCGGCGGGGGTGGCTCACTGCCGTCATGCCTGAGAACATTCAGCAAGTGGAACATCTGATCCTTGAAAATTGACAGATAACCTGTCACCAACACATTACAGGAACTCGACTAGGATTTATTGCCACATCCCCCATACGATTCCTGATCTTTGCTGCAAGACATTTCAACATGTCCATTAAAGGAGTTCCTGGGAGGCCAGCATTTCAAATGTAAAGGAGGCAGTCTGATAATTTCTCTGGGTACTTAAATAAAAAATTGTCTCCCTTAATAGCATAGAAACACTAGTGAAATGTTGGGATAAGTGCATAAGTATAGCAGGAGGTTATATAGAGAAATAAAGGGAGTTTTTCCTATTCTGTTATTCTGCACAATCAAAAGTCTCTGTTTGACTTGAACGCCGCTTGTATGACACCTTTTGAAAACCTAAATTTTATTTAGTCACATTTTATTTTATATTTAATGAAAACAGAATTCAAGAGTACATAATGTCTAGGTTCACTGAAATCATGAATATTTCTGAGTTTGAGATTTTTGTTCTGGACATTAAACAGGTTATTATAGTAAATGTATTTGATTAAAAACATGAACTTCTTATCTTTCTGTATGTGTGGTTGTGTGAAGATTAAAAACAATGAACATAACATACACAGACCCTTGAGACCCCGTCGTTTATTAATATTATTTTCAGCGATGGCTGCCTTCACACTCACCAGCAGCTTCCTGTGAACACTTCAACACACAAAAATAGAAGAAAGAAAACAGGAAAAAAGATTCTGTGTCCTAAGTGTAGACCATCTGCTGAGATGGAAATAAAATGACTCATCATTACCACAACAGAAAGAAGGAAAATATTCTCATTTGGTCCCGACCAGGCCCACTCCTAATGGAGTTACTCAGCTTTGCAGAAACACTTGACTTGCTGGACTTCTAGCCGAGCTCTCTTTACAAATGAGAATCGCAGACATTAGGAATGACCTTGCTTTCCCCAGAGAAGATTTTTGAGAAGCAGGATTTCTGTCATCTACTTAAGCCAAAGTTTGAGAGAAAGAGAGAGAGAGAGAGAGAGAGAGAGAGAAAGAGAGAGAGAGACTGTACAACTGGCGGATCATGACTTAATGTTTGGATGAGGTTTAAAAACTAACTGAGAAACTCTGCTTCTAGAAGATCGTTGATCTAAATGATGAGTTTTCCTTCTGAACTTCTGAAAGAATACATTTCCTAGTATTCCTTTAGCACAAACCTCAGCATTTTAGCAACCCATGACTTATCATTTGCTAAATATTATTGATAAAATTAATTAATATGATTTGCACAAGATTAGTAACCATTATGTCTTTCTGATATTTCACCTACATACTGTGGAAATAAAAGGATTGTTTAGGATTAGCTTGAAATTCCATAATTGTCGCCCGGGAAGCTGTTTGGGAGAAAAACGTATGAGCCCGCCATCAGATAGCGCAAACCTATAACAAATATATCAAATTAGAATTGTGTGTTTTATTGACTTTTATTCATGACCCACCAGGAATTGCTTGCACTGCAGCTGGCAGACTCCGAGTGCCATCTTTTTCTGCAACCACAGAAATGTTGTACAAGCGACCAGGCTCCAGGCCATCGATCTGGGCAGAGTCCCGCCCAGGTGGCAGCCGTATCTCTTGACTTCCCTTCCCAGAGCCATCTGTCTGGTTGGGTGAAACGTAGAGTACGTATCTGTCGATTTCTCCCTGTGCTTCCTCCCACTGGACGATCACCGATGTTGTGCTCGTCTTGACGACTTGAAGATGTTTGGGGCCCGAGATCACTGGAAAAGATGCAGATGTTTGTTGAAGGGGTGATGAAATAGCAAGGGGAGCATGGGATACTTATTACAGAGCAGTCTGGATGAAGAACCCTGGAGATTTAAGATTAGAGTTGAGTAATAAAAGAAGAACTCCACTGAACAGCTGTACAATTAGCTAATATCTTATCACAATGCTCTATTTGCTTAAAAAATTTTATGTTTCTCCAGTCGTAATCCTCTTTTTGTCTAACAGAAGTGGAACTCAATGTGGTCTTCTGCTAAACAACCTACTTTCACCCATGATAGCACCTTTCATCTCTGCACCATGTTACTGCAGCAGGAAGATACAGATGTAATTAAGTGTGTCTATGCAATAGACCACTTATTACTATTCATCTGGAAACTTTGGATGCTTCCATGCCGGAGAGCTTTGATCCGACGCCCACGTATGTTACACCGTTGCGTCCGGCTCGATCGGGAGAACTCCCGAAACGATCTGACGCACTGTTTTCCCGCAATTCCCAAAAAACTGTTTTTGCAAATGAAAAAAGCATTTATTATTCTTATTCCGCCTAAAAAACATTCTTCCGTCCAAAATTTTGCAGCGTTTCTCGTCCCGCAGTTTTGAGAAAACCCTCACATATGTTACATCGTTTCATGCGGCCCGATCGGGAATGGTGTGCTATGACTTTCCTAAGGGGTGGGTGGTAATTAATCGAGCCGAAAATCCCATTTATTTAACATTGAGGCCAACTTTGCCGGATTCTAGCGCAGAGAGGGAATTTTGTCGAAACGTGAAATTTACCACATTTGAAGAGGTTTGCAACTTGTGTCAGAAGATACCTCGCACAAGGGTATAAGTTGTACCCCCGGGGCAAGAGAGGTCCCCAAATTTGCCCCATTGACTTATAATGGGGATTTTGGCGAATAATTCGTTTGTCGTAGACTCATGAATGAGGTTTCAAACCGTTCGGCTTATTCAGGAATGGGGTGCTATGACTTTTCTCAGGGCTGGGTGCAGGGGGCAATTAACCGTCCATAGACTTAACATTGAGACCAACTTTGCCTGAATTTGTCGTAGACCCATGAACGAGGTGTCAAACCGTGCGGCTTATTCGGGAATGGGGTGCAATGACTTTTTGGAGGGGTTGGGACGGTTAATTTCCCCCGCAGGGGGCAATTAACCACCCCGAAAAGTCCCATAGACTGAACATTGTGACCAACTTTGACGAATTGTAGCGCGGAGAGGGAATTTTGTAGAAACGTTAAATTTACCACATTTCTCACTCAGAGTTTAAACCTCAGCAGTACTTTGCACTGCAAAACTGACCCGGCAGTCGCATAGACACACTTAAAATTTCTTCAGGAATTTTCCCTCTCTAGTTTTTAATATATATTATTCCTATAGGGCCCAAATTATCTGTTCAGACTCACAGGTTTGGAAGGTTGTTGTGCTCACAGCGCCCATCTTGCCATCTTTCTCCCCAACAATGGTTACGGTGTAGCGCTGCCCAGGAGCCAGGCCCACCTGAGTGTAGCTGTTCATTGCCCCATTCACCGTGGCTGTGATCTTCTGGTCACTTTCTTTCTGCGAGGCATAGATTAGAAAATTTTGGGTGAAGATCCTGGGAAGAAATGAATGCAACTCTGGACAGAAATAAATGATGTGGCATTCCGGAAGCTTATTGAAACTGTGCCACGGCCGTAATCAAAGCATGAAAGCGGTCCAATGACAATGACTTTGTGACTGTTTTTGGTCCAGCAGTGTATACACTAGTAAAAATGTGTTTATAAATATTTTATTAATTAACAACTCTGGTGCCATCCATACAACAGGTGATGGATATACTGTATATTAGCTGTTATTTACAGGGTTGCCAGCTTGACGACCGGATGCTCAAGGATCCAACAGTAGCAACAAGGCAAAATTGGGGATCGAACCAGGGTCCTCCGGCTCAGCAGTCCAACACCATAACCACCGAGTCATGTGATGTGATAGTGTGAACCCCGCCTATTTTCCAGATATCATGTTTATGATGCCAAACAAACATACGAGCAAGACAGAGTATCAACGAATAAAGATGGCGAGATTGTCTTATTACAGGTCACGTCATTTATAATGTACTGTGTTATATTTACAGTATTAATGTACTTATTAATCTACTTTTAGAGACTTTAGTACTGAATAGATATTAATAAATTATTTAATATTCATATGATTTGATATTACATCCATCCATTAGAGACATCCAGTGGTGTTCCCATTATTCCCAGTATTCCCATCTCACTCCTACTACTCCCAGGAAAGCCTCCAGATGTAATGCATCTCTGACCAGGAAAAAGTCATGAACAAAGATATACTGTATGAGTAAAAAAGCTAAAAAAATAAATAAAAAACAGTGACTTTATGGGAAGTCAAACCTTTATATATAGCCAATCACAGTCGCTTCTCACACTCATACTCAGTGAAGATGTACATGTAAGCTTCAGACTTCAACATGATATAATGCGGTTTTGATTCATAATGCAGTGAGTCAAACTTCGATGCTACAGTAATACTGCTGCAGTATGATGTGATTTATTAGCCACCAATCCATTTAGCTCAGAGTCTTGGCTAAGCCTGTGTTTATCCATGAATTATGTAGAGAAGGACTCTTTCCAAACTATTACTAGCAAATCACCTGTTAAATTATTTGCGCACCAAATGAATTATTTCATGATTTGGTTTAACCAATTTGTTTACATTAATTAAATTATTTCATTTTAAGCATGAGTTCAAAATGTTTAACTGTTTGAGAGCAGTAAAGGCATTATTTTGACCAAAGTCCAAAATTGTCATATAGGGTCAAATTATAAAGGGCCAGGCCAAAATATGACTCAGTCTGGGTGGTAAATGGTTCAAATATGACTAGGATCTAAGGGTTTATTCTTTCACATGAAGATGGAAGAAGAGATAAAATGTTCGATTTGAACTATAATAATATGCAGTAAATACACATAAGGTGTTTACGTTTTACAGCAATTAAAGATCTATTAAGAAGCTAACTTTGGAAGTAAGCTAAGATTATAATAAATGTTTCCTAAAAAAAGTTTGGGTACTGGGCATCACAATTTCAGAATATATATATATATATTTTTTTTTTTTTTTTATTATTATTTTTTTTTTAAGTGTTTACTCTTCCTGGGAAAAGTTTGCAAAATCTTAACTTTTAAATTCACTTTAAATGCTTTAAAACGCAAATTATTCCACTTTAAAAAAAAAACCTTTCCAAAAATATGAACAAAGATCTTAATAAATCTGTGTAAACTCAACTATTTTCATCTAAACCTATTTAATGATACGTTATCATTAAACTCAACGTGTAATAAGACTATCTCGCCACCAGGTGGTGTTTTCATTTAATGATACTCTATATGTATCGTCTCTATGTTTGTTTGGCATCACAAACATGATTTCTGGACCGCATGAGGGCTTCTCGCTATCACATCTCTCAACTATGCACCTCCAGACTCGCACACATGGAAGCGGTTTGCGCCTGAAGCATGGGGAGGGATGGAGGGACGTGGTTATTTGGACATCAAGTGTTTCCCTAATTAGCTGTCTAAAAGGATTCAGTGAGTGCACGAGACACACCACAGCCATTCTATTAGGAAAACCGGATTTCTGGCAGCGAAAAGAACGATGCCATGTTAAATTTTTGTCAATCGGTGAAACCTAAGCTCTCTGTACTGATCTCAAAAACATCTCTTTCTGCAGGACGAGGAAAGATATCCGTCTGGATTTATGACGTCTATGAATCGGAAAGCTTGCTCCACGCCACTTAAAAAGAAACAATACATTTTATTCTGCGATCTGGCATCATTCTTGAGCGCTGGTTCTGGTTTTGAGATAAATGCAAGTGGACGGACCCAGCTGTTCACCTTGAGGCACTCCGTCTGCAGAAAATCCCTGCAGCGTGCAGTTCCTCACTGCTTATCAGCAAAGATAACGGGAGGATCTTTCAATCAATCTCTTTCTGCTCTCTTTGAGTCTGTCTGTCTGTCTCTCTCTCCCTCTCTCTTTTGCTTTTTCTCTTAGTCTCACTTCCATCCGGATGTCCCAGCTGTTGGTCCATGATGTCATTTCTCTGGCCAGGCTCATGTTTCTAACGATGTTTACTCATCCCTTAGCAACAAGCGTCCTACATCTGTATTTGTTCGTCTTTGCACCAAACGCTTTTCTTCATCTCTCTCTCTCTCTCTCTCTCTCTCTCTCTCTCTCTCTCAGTCTCTCTCTTCACTTGTCTGCCTTGTTTGCTATAAACTCTCTCTCACACACCCTCCCTTGTCACGTTTTGGGTGGAGGGAACAATGTGCCTCGGTGACTCTGGCCTCTCTCTCTCTCTCTCAATGTGTCTCTTGTTGTGAATTTCATTGCCGATGCGGTTCCCAAACTTCCCCAACAGAGCAGTAAACTCTTTCTTTCTTTCACTTTGTGCTTCCATCATCCTAAATTTATTCCTCAGCTGCACTGAAGTCTTGTCCAAGCCTGATACTCCTCACCCACGGCCTTTTATTACAATATCGCTGCATTGATTCAGATTCGCACACCATTATTCATTTTCCCAGCAATTAAATGTCAGTACAGTAACACACACACACACACACACACACACACACACACACACACACACACACACACACACACAAAAACACTTCGCTTCAAATTTGGGTTGCTATAAGTATCTTTTATTGCAAGAGCCGTGATGCAATTTGGGTCGTATTTAGAATAGAGTTCATCTCTCAGTTTTTCTCATTATTAAATACTGAACACATTATACACTTATTAGTATTCATAAGTAGTGTGAGAGTTACACACGTGGGAGCGGAGCTTTTTTTTTATTATTTATCGCAATTTCAGGGGTGGGATAATTACACAAATCCTCTAGTGCAACTATTACTCAAGTAAAAGTACTCATGTACACCTAAGGAAAAGTAACAAAAAAAAAAAGTAACCACCTTCAAATTTACTAAGGTACGTAAAGTACAGGGCTTACAGTAAGTCAGCTCACAGTAGGGTTTTTCATAGTAAACCCTTAACCCCCCCCCCTCCCCATAGCAACAAGCTTAGTGTCTTTTTTCAAACACTTGTCGCCATGCAGAAATGTGGTTAAGTAAGTGTACAGATATTTCCTGGATGGAGTACTGGAGTAAAAGTAAAAACTATCCTCTAACAAATCTACTCAAGCGATGTACAAGTAAGGCCTTGTTCACGCGGGCGTTAAATTTTTGGATTAACGAATGCGCACTGAACGTCCTAGATGTTTATGTTGCGTTTTGTAGCGGCGCTCGATTGACTTCTACACTGGCGTTTCCCGGCTGGTCGGCTCGTCTGATTTACACATGACGCGAGGTGAGGATGGAGAACACATGCTGCTGCAATGACGGATCCACTGAATCTGCCTCATTACATGAAGTCTTAGTTAAAAACATCTGTCTGGATCATAGAACACCAGACTGTCAGATGTAATCAGACATCATACTTAAGATCGGACTTACAGTAAGTATTACGTTTGTGTGATTTATTAATCAGGACTGTAGGCTACTTAATGCGAGACATACGCCAGATTGCATCTATTCTGTTTTTATTTAATAGAATGAGAAATGATGACTGAAGTTAAGTATGATGCTTGGAAGCTTTGACCTTATATTAATAATTGATTTAATATTGATTTTGCGTTTGAGATGATACAGTGCTTCGACAGATATAAATTAACGAACAAATTAATGATGTTTTACTTTAATGTGAATCTGCTTGAAACAAGTTAACATTATTAGTAATTTTATAATTAACATTATCATTAGCATTAATATTAGTGTTATTAGTTATGTTAAGTATTAATTTTAATATTATAAATAACACAATCACGAATGTTATGATTATAATTAATATTATCATGGATATTATCATTAGACTTATCATTTGCATTGTTATTAAAATCACCATTTAAATGTATAATTAAATATCATACCTTTCATTAATATTATGAGCAAAATAATAAGTAACATTAACATAATTTAAATTAAAAAACATAAAAAACATTATAATCGATATAGGCGATGTCACCTTGCACGTCCGGGTTCGATTCCCGGCCAGGCTCGATTCCTGTCTCTGTGTGCATGGAGTTTGCTAATTGGCGTTCCCAAATTGCCCGTAGTGTGTGTGTGTGTGTGTGTGTGTGTGTGTGTGTGTGCGCGCCCTGAGATGGAAAAATCATTGAAGGGTTTTTGTAGAACCTGTCCTTGAAGGTTTCTGCGGGATGTTTTATCATTCTGTGTAAAAGTGTCTGCCTATCAGAAAGGTTTCAGAGTAGAACCGTTTTAGAAAGTCGATCATGTTTAACTTGCCAAGTTAAAGTTAACAAGTTAAGGAATACAAATGAAGGTGTATTTAACATGTGCAGCCACTAGATTTCTTTGGCTGTACCTTATAAGAGAACCCTAAAGGAACCTGGAGTAGATGTGTGTTTAATTTCCCTACCTTACTTTTGGGAGGTTGAGAATCAATAATTATTCAATCAAGTCCTCAAATTTAAGGTGCTTAACTTGTACTACATAGAACACATGTTGGTTCTGCTCACCTACTCCTACTGTACACCTACATACTGGAGATTCTTCATGTTCTTGTTGGATTATTAAGAATCCTTAGCTTCCTAAAAGGGTGTTATAGGTTTCTAGATCTATATTTTCTCGAGAACTGGCGCAATCTCTTCAATAAGTAATGTGACATGTTTTTTTAATGAATTAAATATTAATTAACAAACAGATTATTAAATATTAACATATTAAAAATTTTGCTTTATGTCTTTTCTCACTACAATGTCTGTTTTAAGTTTTTAAGAATTTAAATTTGGTCACCTTTACTGGCGTGTCTTCTCGATAGTTTGACGATCCATGTTGACCTGTAGACCTTACAGACCATGTTATCCAGAAGGCATTGCATTCTCACGAGGCTTAAACCGCTAAGGCTAACACCCCCAGCTCATTATTTTCCCAGCATAGATTACGTCCTTCAGCTGATTATGTAAAGTTTCAGCTTGTAAAATCTTGGACTCGCGAGAGAAGCAGGCCTTCACTGGTCTCCAGCGCCACCACTGGCTCCATGTCAATGGAAAGGGCTAATCATGTCCACACTGCTTTCCTGACGACGGCTATTACAGCCTTTTCACTCTGGCATGCTTCTGCTTCTCATTTCCTCTCTTTGCCTGTTTTTTTATACAACAAATGTACATTTCCATAACAGTTTGTGTGCACGGTGGTGTAATCTGTGTATCTGTGTGCCAAACAGATGTTCTGGGAGGTCGCAGTGTTTAGCATTACTGCGGTACTCCTGATAGATGACTGACATGCAGAACGTCTCCTGGGATCTGGACTAGATTTATCTGATGTTCTTGTCTTGATAGCGGTGTTGGAGCACATTTTAAGCCGTCTCCATCACTGTTATTGATGCTACATGATCCATGCTCAGCATGCTAATAAATTCCAAATTTATTCCCTTTTCGTTGACGAACGTCGTCCCGAGCAGAGGGAGCGCTTTTCGTCCGCGTGAGTTATAGCCTAGTGCTCAGGTAAATAAAAAGTGAAAAACTAAACTGTGTCAGCTCCAAACCAAATGAGGATCGGCTCAAGGGTGGAATGAACGCTGCTGTGGTTACACACTTCACTCCACAGACTGGCACTGATGGTCTGGAAGCACTAAATCAACTCTCCTGCTCGCTCTGATATGAATAAAAGAGATGACGGGCTTTTTCCACTGCCACATTCTTCCTTTACGCGCAAATAAAAGTCTGATTTTTATTTTCACCGCAGGCCCAGCCTCGAGCTCTACTCTAGAATTCTGTGTTTTCTTCCTGCTGTTTGTCTCTATATTTAATGAATGCTTACATTTGCATACGTTTTTTCATATACTTCTGAATGTTCTGAATTTCTGAATTCTGATTGGTCAGAAGGTTTCCTGTAAGGAGAAGGTGTTTATAAAACATAGCATTAGTGGAAGGAGTCTCCAGTGTCAGTGTTTTGTACTGGTCAGAGTTAAAGCTCTAACTGTTTTGTTGTCTTTAGCCATCTTAAGCAAGGAGCTTTATAATAGCACCAGGAAGACTAAAAAAACCCTGCATATCACATGATCCTAACAAACTCTACCTGTGTCTCCTACATGTGTCTCCTTGTGCCTCATCGAGCATCGAATTTAGTTTGACTTCGTGTCATGTTTGTTGTACCTAGCTCAAGCTCTTGTAAATTTGCTTTTAACTTAATATAGTATTGTTTAAGAGATTTGGGTTGCTGATCAGAGGGTCATAGGTTCGAGCCCCACCACTGCCTGGTCGTGACTGTTGGGTCCTTGGATAAAACTTACAACCCCATACAACCCAGGGACTGCATGCATTGAGTATGCAGTCCTATGCCTGGTTAGGAAATAGGAGGAATGTGACAGCAAAGGAACCCGGTGTAAAACTTGCTGACAAAATGACCCAATGTGGCCACTCTCAGGATAAAAGGAAGCACAAGAAAAAAAAAGAAATGCATCCATCAGCATGTCAATTTCCTGACACTGGGGAGTTTACACTTCTTTCCAGTGAGGGAACGAGTGTTTGTAGCTGCTGTAAGGTAAGTGACTTATAATTTATATAGGCATTCAGGGACAGGCACTAAAATGGTTTAGATCTTACCTGTCTGATCGCTACCATTTTGTAGATCTAAATGGAGAACCGTCTGGTATAATGCCAGTGAAATATGGGGTCCCACAAGGGTCAGTTTTAGGACCTCTGTTGTTCTCAATATACATGCTTCCCTTGGGTAACATCATTAGAAGACATGGGATTAGTTTCCATTGTTATGCTGATGATACCCAATTATATATCTCAACTAAACCAGACGAAATACCTAAGTTGTCTAGATTAACTGAGTGTGTCCAGGACATAAAAGATTGGATGACCAATAACTTTCTTTTACTAAATTCAGATAAGACAGAGATATTACTTATTGGCCCAAAAACCAGCACACAACAGCTTTCACAATTCAGCTTGCGCTTAGAAGGATGTACTGTTATTACCAGCTCAGCAGTAAAAGATCTGGGAGTAATATTAGACAGTAACTTGTCTTTTGAAAATCACATTTCAAATATCACAAAAACAGCCTTTTTCCATCTTCGAAATATTGCTAAACTTAGGAACATCTTATCCGTATCTGATGCAGAAAAACTAGTTCATGCATTCATGACCTCCAGACTGGACTATTGTAATGCATTACTAGGTGGTTGTCCTGCATCCTCAATAAACAAGCTTCAGTTAATCCAAAATGCAGCTGCCAGGGTTCTCACTAGATCCAGAAAATATGATCATATAACCCCAATATTATGATCCCTGCACTGGCTACCTGTTCAGTTTAGAATAAATTACAAAATAGTATTACTTACATACAAGGCCTTAAATGGTTTAGCTCCCACATACCTAACCAGTCTTCTGATACGCTACAATCCACCACGCGCCTTAAGATCACAAAACTCCGGACTTCTGGTAGTTCCCAGAATTTCAAAATCTACAAAAGGGGGTAGGGCTTTTTCATATTTAGCTCCAAAGCTTTGGAATAGCCTTCCAGACAGTGTTCGGGGAGCAGACACGGTTTCTCAGTTCAAAAGTAGACTCAAGACGCATCTTTTTAATCTGGCATACACATAACTCATCCCAGTACTCATACTCCAGTACACCTATACCGAATGGCAACTACGCTAATTCTCCCCATCTGTTCTGTATTTCTCTACCCATCCCGAGGCATCGGGAGATTTTGCCAGCTTCAGTAGACAAAGGCCGACCCTGCGAGGTTCCTGAGGCATCCAGAGAAGGACCAGCTCCAACTGGATTCAGCTTTATGATGGTTGGAGCTACACATGCTGCTCCTGTGCTTCCAGTGATCCAGACCTCATCTGCCCTCTGCACCTACTGACTCGTCCCTATGCTGAACTGGTCTTCATGACAATTTAAATAATTTCTGTCATATTGAATTTTCACCTGCACAATTTTATTATTCATATTTATTCTATGCTGCCGGCCAACCACCGTGGTATCAATCGTGCTGCATTAATTACTGTATCTCCGTCTCCATCTGCTCTACAGACACGCAATGATTGTGCGCTTCGTCCTGCATTAGCGCTGTTCAACTGCCGCTCACTTACTAACAAGGCTACTGTGCTCTCCACACTGTTAACTGATAAAGACCTGGACTTCTTGCTGCTTACTGAAACATGGCAAATACCAAATGACTATTTCCACCTAAATCTTCTCACCCCTTCTGGATACAGCTACATGACCAAACCCCGTCTTACATCGAGGGGTGGCGGCCTGGCTGCCGTCTATCGTAGTAACATTCCTGTTAAAACCATTGACTTTCATGCAACTTCAACCTTTGAGTACCTAGTTCTCAAAATCTCTGGTACATTTCCTATGATTGCAATTCTCTTGTATCGTCCACCCAAATCAATGTCAAATTTTTTCACTGAACTGCATGAGCTATTAACCCTTACATGTGCAATGTCTTCTTCTATAATCTTACTTGGTGATTTCAACATACATGTTAACAAAGATTGTGCAGACTCCCGTGAACTCATATCAGTTTTTGAATGTTTTAATCTCGTACAGCACATAAATTTTCCTACACATATAAAAGGTCACACACTGGATTTAATTTGTACAACTGGTTTACGCAATGTCTCTGTGAATGGGTCGCAGATTGGACTTTCTGATCACCTTCTCATTGAACTTAATTGTGAAATGCCTCTCCCCTGCCTCAGGGTAAAATCAACCATTACTTTTCGTAAAATTACTTCTGTTGATCATTCACTGTTTACTGATTCTGTACAGACACATCTTTCAGATATTACTGAACACAGCTCAGCTCTTGATATTCTTGCCAAATATAATAACGCTCTTTCTACCGCCCTTAATATTCACGCCCCACTCAAATGCAGAATCGTACCTTCTACACATACATCACCCTGGTTTACCCCCTCACTTCGCAAATTGAAAACCACTGGTCGTCGCCTGGAACGCCTTTATAGGAAAACTGGCTTGACCGTGCATCTTCTTGCATACAAGGATCACATTCAGCTATATAAATTAGCTTTAAATAATGCACGATCCAGCTATTATTCTACTCTGATCACAAATGCATCCTCCCGTCCTAAAACACTGTTTTCTGTAGTTAACAAACTCACTAGCCCTCCTGTCCCTCCTATGACCAACTCTGTAGATCTCTGTGAGTCATTCTTACTTTACTTCCAAAATAAAATAACTCGTATACATTCTCTCTTTTCAACAGTATACTCCCCTATTCACTCAAACGACTTCCCCATGGACTTTGCAACTGGTATTTTTACTGATTTTGATCCTCCAACTCCTGCTTTTATTTCCGAATTACTCAGTAAAGTCAATCCTTCTTTCTGTCACCTTGATCCTGCCCCTACGTCCCTGCTTAAATACTCTGCACCTGTTATTTCACGGCCTATTTCACTTCTCATTTCTAAAATCTTGAACACTGGTGTTGTTCCTCTTGAATTAAAAACTGCAGCTGTCACACCAGTCTTAAAGAAACCTGGCCTTGACCCGGCTGATATGGCCAACTACCGACCAATTTCAAATCTTCCGCTACTTTCCAAAATACTTGAAAAAGTTGTTGCTGTTCAACTACAGTCCTATTTGTCATCTCATAATCTGTATGAATGTTTCCAATCCGGTTTTCGCCCTCACCACAGTACAGAGACAGCGCTTCTTAAGGTTGTCAATGACCTTCTTATGGCTTCTGATGCTGGCTCTGCTAGCATTTTGATTCTGTTAGACCTCTCTTCTGCATTTGATACTATCTCTCACAATATTCTCATCTCACGACTCTCTGCTCTTGGTATTTCTGGAACTGCCTTATCCTGGTTCGCTTCTTATCTGTCTGACCGACAACACTATATTACTATCCACCAATCTAAATCTTCTACCGCTCCTGTTTCTCATGGTGTTCCGCAGGGTTCTGTTCTTGGCCCACTACTGTTCATCATCTACATGCTTCCTCTAGGTAAAATCATCCGCCGCCATGGTTTCAATTTCCACTGTTATGCAGACGACACTCAACTCTATATCAGCTTTCGACACTACCATCCCTTTCCCACTAACACCGTTTCTGATTGTATTGATGACATAAATGCTTGGATGACTAGTAACCTTCTCAAGCTCAATACTGACAAAACAGATTTTTTACTTGTTGGTTCACTTAAAACCATTGCAGCTCTCTGTACTGATACTGTTAACATTTCCGGGACCTTGGTTAGATCTTCCACCACCGTTAAAAATCTGGGTATAACTTTTGACTCCCATCTTTCCTTTCTACCTCACATTTCTTCACTTACTAAATCTGCCTTCTATCACCTCCGTAATATAGCTCGTCTACGACCCTTCTTAGACATCAAGGATGCTGAGACACTGGTCCACGCTTTCATTACTTCTCGACTCGACTACTGTAATTCTCTTTTCTATGGTCTACCAAATACAACATTAAATAAGCTCCAATACATTCAGAACTCTGCTGCTAGAGTCCTCACTTATACAAAGAAATCCTCACACATCACTCCCATCCTACACAAACTTCATTGGCTACCCATTCGCTCCCGCATCCAATACAAGATTCTCCTTATCACCTTCAAAGCACTCCATGGTCTTGCCCCTCCATATATCTCAGATCTTATTCATACTTACTCCCCTGCTCGCACACTCCGATCTGCAGATGATGGTCTACTGGTAATTTCTCGTCATAGATTAGCATCATTTGGAGGACGAGCATTTAGCATTTCTGCCCCCACACTCTGGAATTCTATTCCCAAACACATCCGTGATCTTTCTTCATTACAGAATTTCAAAACCCACCTTAAAACATATCTTTTCTCGTCCTGTTTTTCCACTCTTTTGAATATGTGTTAGATAAACACTACCAGTTTTCATGTTTATCTATATTTTGTTTTGTCATTTTTCAAATGTCTCTTTCTATGTGTAAGCATTTTTGTTATTGTAAAGCGACCTTGAGTCTCTTGAAAGGCGCTATATAAAATAAACTTATTATTATTATTATTATTATTTATTACAACACACAAGATGTTATATCATTTCTATCTGTTATCGCCCAAATGAGGATGGGTTCCCTGTTGAGTCTGGTTCCTCTCAAGGTTTCTTCCTAATGCCATCTCAGGGAGTTTTTCCTTGCCACCGTCGCCGTCACCCTTGGCTTGCTCATCAGAGACATTTCATTCATTCATCTCATTATTATCTGCACATTTTTCTCACACATCCACACTTCCAATTATTTTCTTGTCTATAATTATTATTATTATTTCTTTTTATTTATTTATTTTCTATTATAATTTTATTTATTTACTTATTACTTTATATATAATTATTCTATATATATATATAAAATGTTTTTTTTTTTTTTTTTTTTTGTTAAATTAAATTTCTTAAATTTTTGTGAAGCTGCTTTGAGACAATGACCATTGTTAAAAGCGCTATATAAATAAAACTGAATTGAATTGAATTGAATTGACTACAGACACACTGACCTGAAGATCTATAACATTAAATTTACCTGTAAACTACTGAAAGTTTGACATGTTTTTCTTTAATAAATACTAATTGTAATCTTTGGAGAAGTCTTGTAGTATAAGTGGAATAAAATGTGCAGTTATAGGACATCGATACAATAATAACTTAAATACTTAAATAGTTCTGAGCTATAATGATTGCATTATTTTTTGTTACCCCATGGCGCATGCCATCCACACACTGTCATTCAGCTGATTCTCAACAACAAGTGACCTGATGTGTAGAGGGTAGGACTAACAATGATCTGATAGTTTGTCTATGGAATATCTAAAAGATTATTGAATTATAATAAAAGATACATTAGAACCTGTTAGCCGGTATAGCACGGGGATCACTCTTTCACCCAGGTCCAGGTTTGGCACTTTCTCAAACTCCTTATAATTTATTATTTTTTTAATTAATTTTTTCTTAATTTTTGCTTAATGATATAAATATACAACATTTAAAATGTCAGGGGTGCTGCGATGTTCGTCAGTTCGCGGAGGTGAATCCAGATGCAGGTGCAGGCACGAGGCGTTGACTGTGCTTGAGTGAATGAGAGTGGGCGTGTCGCGCCGGGAAATCCGCGGGGGCGGGAGACGCGCCGTGAGCGTGGAGCTGAGTCGAAGTCGAGGAGGGGAGAGCAAGAGATCAAAGCCGTGTGATCAGTCAGCGAGGGCGTCGAGCCAAAATGGGCTTAATGGGCAACTTACGACGCGTCGTAGCTGGGACACGTGGAACGTGGGGTGGATCCGTCGCATGGACGAGGGGAGTAGAAGTCTGACGGCGGACGGGTTGATTATCCTGGTTATAGTGAAAGGTCCAATGAAACGCGGGGAGAGCTTGCGTGATAGCGTCTTCAAGGGAATGTCCTTTGTGGCGAGCATGACTCGATCTCCCACCCGGTATCTGGGAGCCTTGGTGCGGTGGCGGTCCGCCTGTCTCTTGTAAGAGGAGATGGCTCATGTCAGAGTTCGCCTAGCACGTAGCCACGTTTGTCTGCAGCGGCGGACGAAGTGTTGAACTGACAGAGTCTCCACCTCTAATTCTTGGACTGGGAAGAGTGGAGGTTGGTAGCCTAAGCAGCACTGGAACGGGGACAAGCCTGTCGACGAGGAGGGCAGAGAGTTGTGGGCATATTCGACCCAAGGGAGAAACTTGCTCCAGGTGGTGGAGTCCCGGGTCGTCATGCAGCGGAGGGAAACCTCTAGTGTTTGGTTCATTCGTTCTGTTTGCCCATTGGACTGGGGGTGGAAACCTGAGGATAGGCTGGGAGTAGCCCCGACGAGCCTGCAGAATGCGCCCCAAAACCGAGAGGTGAACTGAGGGCCCCGGTCCGACACAATGTCCGTGGGGAGGCCATGGAGCCGAAATACATGGAGAATGAGTAGTTCTGCGGTCTCCTTGGCAGATGGCAGCTTAGGAAGGGGCACCAGGTGCACTGATTTAGAAAAGCGGTCGACGATGGTCATGATGCAATTATTGCCGTCGGACGAGGCCAGGCCGGTGACAAAGTCAACCGCGATATGGGACCAAGGGCGTTGAGGAACCGGTAGGGGTCTGAGAAGACCAGCAGTTGGTCGATTGTCATTCTTACAACGGGTGCAGATGTCGCAAGCCGCCACGAATCTGGATGTGTCCTCCGCCAACGTGGGCCACCAGAATCGTTGCTGGACGACGAACCGGGTTCGGGCAGCGCCTGGGTGACAAGATAGCTTGGATCCGTGGCCCCATTCCAGAACTTGTGAGCGTAGGCGAAGGGGAACGAAGATATGGTTAGGTGGAACTTCGCTAGGTCCTGCCTCCTGGGCCAGGGCCTGCCGAACCTTGCTTTCTATGTCCAGCTCCATGGCGGCGACGAGGCAGTGGGACGGGAGGATAGTGTCATACAACGTAGGCTCCTGGGGGGGGGGAAACTGGCGGGAGAGGGCGTCCGGCTTAGAATTCCTTGAGCCTGGCCGGTAGGACAGGGTAAAGTTAAACCTGGTATTGGAGGCATCGACCTCCACCACAAACTGCTAAGATGGATCAGGAATAGTGAGGATGGGGGCAGAGGTGAATCTTTTCTTAAGATTATTGAAGGCTTGGTCGGCTTCCTTATTCCAGCAGAACCGGGTCTTGGCGGATGTTAGCGAGGTCAGGGGGGCAGCAACGGAGCTGTACCCTCGTATGAAGCGTCGGTAAAAGTTGGCAAACCCCAGAAAGCGTTGGAGGTCTCACCGCGAGGCTGGTATGGGCCAGCTAGAGACAGCCTGGACTTTGGCTGGTTCCATCTCCAGCATGGACGGGGAGACGACAAATCCCAGGAAGGTGGTGGAGGATGTGTGAAACTCACACTTCTCAGCCTTGACATAGAGTTTATTCTCCAAGAGCCTCTGGAGAACCTGACGAACATGGTGACGGTGTTCCTCCAATCCTTGAGAGAAGATTAAAATGTCATCCAGGTAAATGAAAACAAATGAATTGAGGAAGTCGCGGAGGACATCATTAATGAGGGATTGGAAGACAGCGGGGGCATTGGTGAGACCAAAAGGGACCACCAGATATTCGTAATGTCCCGTAGAGGTGTTAAAGGCTGTCTTCCACTCATCTCCCTCGCGAATGCGGACAAGGTGATAAGCGTTTCGCAGGTCGAGTTTCGTGAACGTGTCGGCCCCCTGGAGTAGTTCGAAGGTGGTCACCATGAGTGGAAGTGGGTAGCGGTTCCTGACGGTGATTTCGTTGAGGCCCCTGTAATCGATACATGGGCGAAGGGACCCGTCTTTCTTCTTCACAAAGAAGAAACCTGCCCCGGCAGGGGAGGAGGATGGGCGGATGATTCCGGCGGCAAGGGCCTCTGTGATGTAGGTGTTCATGGATTCTCTCTCTTGGCGAGACAAGGAGTACAGTCTGCCTTTGGGTGGGGAGGTGCCTGGGAGAAGGTCGATGGAACAGTCGTATGGGCGATGAGGAGGAAGCGACATGGCTCGGGTTTTGCTGAAAACCTGCTGGAGATCGTGATAATGAGTGGGGACATTAGAGATGTCCGGGGTGTATTCAGTCTTGGCATCTGGAGGCGCTGCATTTGGACGGTGACGTCAGCGAGCGTCTGTCTGGTGGTGACCAACTCCTCCTGGTGTTTACCAAGGAGAACGCCTTGATTCTCCAATGCCTGTCTTATCCTGTCTAATCCTGCTGGATCCATGGTAAGGCTGGATTATTCTGTCAGGGGTGCTGCGATGTTCGTCAGTTCGCGGAGGTGAATCCAGATGCAGGTGCAGGCACGAGCCGTTGACTGTGCTTGAGTGAATGAGAGTGGGCGTGTCGCGCCGGGAAATCCGCGGGGGCAGGAGACGCGCCGTGAGCGTGGAGCTGAGTCGAAGTCGAGGAGGGGAGAGCAAGAGATCAAAGCCGTGTGATCAGTCAGCGAGGGCGTCGAGCCAAAACGTGAAGCTGAGCCGTGGTCGAGAAACGAAAGCGAAAGTTCAAAGCCGTTAAATCCAAGCGTGGCAATAATCCAAATCGGGAGGCGAGGGGAAAAACGAGAGACAAGCGAGATCGGCAACGTGAAAAATCATGAACAGAAACGCGAGAAAACTATGGCCAAAAAAACACACAATAATCCAGCGGCGAGCTTGCGCGCTGCGCCTCCTTATAAGCTGAAAGAAATCAGCGCTGGATGAGAAACCGGTGTGCCGGCGGGGCGGTCCGGGAGGGGCGATGACAGCGTGGGAAAACATGGTCATGTGATGGGTGCCTGACAGCGTGGGAAAGGAAATGTCAAGGGTCTTTGATCAGCGCGAAGGCACTGAGAGCGTGACATAAAAGAACTCATGTTCTCTAGTGAATCATATTATTCTGTACATGATGGTCCTGTTATATGTGATATATCTGATATGTTTTATTTATTTATTATTGCTATTTTATTTTGTTTTTTATTTTATATATATAAAAAAAAAACAAAGGAAAAAAAAAAAAAAAAATATATATATATATATATATATATATATATATATATATATATATATATATATTTTTTTTTTTTTTTTTCCTTTGTTTTTTTTTTGGGGGGGGGAGTGGTTGTTTTGTTTATGTCTACCTAATATGATATTCTTTCATATCTAATATGTTTATACTGTATATGTTTATAATATATATATATATTACATTGTTGCCTAAGCCATTAGAAAATATTAATTACATTATGTAATTAATATTTTCTAATAATGTAATTAATATTTTCTAATGGCTTTGGCAACAATGTAATATTTTTGTTAACATTCATGCCAATAAAGCTCTTCTGAACTGACCTGAACTGGTCCTGTATTATAGGAGATGGCGGTACCTCCAATAGGACCACCTTGGTTAAGGTAGAGGAGGGAGGTAACTACATGTACTTTGTTTTTTGTATTTAAGCTTAACATATCTTTACTTGAGTAGTTTTGTCAGATTTTGGGCAGATTTCTGCGTGTTGTTGGGTTACCTAACAATATTGGTGTGTTGTTGTGTGCTTAAAGAGCCACTTTCTGACTATTATGCATAATTGCATGACTCACCTTTCTAATACAAGCCATGTGTTTTGTGATACTTACATAAAATTAATGGTGTGTACTTCTGTAATTCTGCTCAAGTACACATGTACGTACATGGAGGACTTCTACGTTTACTTGAGTAATATTTGTGCAAAGGAATCTTTACTTTACCCAACACTGGTTATCAAGCTTTATAACTTTCTCCCTACCATCCCAGTTAAATCCATTTCAGTTCCAGCGTGGAAAACTATGAAAGGTAGAACAGAACAGGGTGGGGTGAATACTTATGCAAGACATTGTGTGGTAACATTTGGAATTTGGAAAATCTGTGGTTTTGGTAATGAATTGCAGCTTTGTTTAGTTCATGATACTAATAAACTTTTCCATGTCAAATGTTGATAAATAAGCAGATTGAGGAGGAATTCTTAAATTGTTATTGGTTACTGATTTTGATTGGTTGATTGACAGGTAGATAGATTGATTAATTGATTGGCAGATTGAACTGGACACTGGCCTGAGTGTAATGTTACCTGTTGTTCTTTAACCCTAACCCTAATTGTTACTTCTTCAGTAAGTATTGATTTACTGTACTGTAGATGGGAATAGTCCAATATAAATATAACCATTATAACTCTTTTGTTTTTTTGTGTTGTGGTTCTGCTGTAAAATAAAAACCAAGAATCCAGCTGTTATCAATCTCAAGTTTTTCAATGAAACAAAAACTAAAGAACAAATGCACGTGAGCCCCATGGGAATGTTTTCTTTCATTTCCATTCGTTTCCAACTCTGAGGCATGTTGTAAAACTGGTGCCGTAACCCAGCCTCGCCCCCTGCTGCAGGACCATCTGTGCACCGGCGCTTTATATGCTCAGAGAAAAGGGACCAGGGGGCAGGAAGTGAAAATTGTGAAGGAAAAGGTCACAAAATTCACACCCTGATGAGTGTAGAGCATCAACTCGAAAACAAGAGAGGAACTCCCATGTGTGTGTGTGTTTGCACAGAGCTACTGTAGTCTCCAGTGTTGTTATTATTAATCGTTTTTTCAGTTTTAGCTATGTTGACTTTGCTCAGTTATTCTCCTTAGTCCCCCATCACACTGAGCCAAAACAAAATGTGTGAAGTAATAATTTGTACAACTTATCCAGTACAGGGTGACGGGAGGCCTGGAGCCTATCCCAGGGGGCTCGGGCCATGAGGCAGGGAACACCCTGGATGGGGGTGCCAATTCATCGCAGGGCACAAACACTACAAGAAATTTGGAAATGCAAATCAACCTGGTCCAATGACCCAGAAACCTAGTCTTTGAACTGTGTGAGGAAAGTGAAGTACCTGGAGGAAACCCACCAAACAAGGGGGAAAATAAGTAGAACTCCACACACATAGATGGTTCAAGTGGCCAAGGCAGGACTCAAACCTTAGACCCTGGAGATTCAAGGACTCTAAGCTAACCAATACACCACTGTGCCAGTAGTCATAGGCTTAATGTCAGGTAAATGCTAAAAACAGACAAGAATATTGAAAAGACTGGAACAGGGAAAAGAGCCTTACAGAGCAAATCATTTCTAAACCTTGGGGCTTAGAGTTCTCATTGCATCAAGTAGCACATGTACTGTAAATCAGACAGACAGGTGCAGTGCGCTGCATGTGGCACACATCAGTGGTTTCCTGGATGAAAGGTTGTGTGATAGGAAGTGGTTTGTGGTAAACCAGAAATATGCAAGTCAATGCAGAGAAGACAGAGTAAGAGAGACAATTGGTTTCACACATTTGCAACACAACTGTGACGGAATTACTCCATAGGTTACTTTCTAAGGAAATTTTTTTTAAATATCGCTGTGCATTTTAATATCTTTAAAATATTGTATTTGCATATATTACTATTAATAATAATAATAATAATAATAATAATAATAATAATAATAATACTATTATCATTGACAGGAGAAGCAAAAGGAAACATCTGGAAACATCTGGACACATTTCACTGTCTTGGATTACACTTCTGTTCCCATAGAGATATTTCACAACCTCTTAACAGACATGATATTTTAAAAACAGGTGGACTGAGAAGAATCCTTGTGATAGAAGTGAGTTTTGCAGTCAGATGAGAAGGTTTAAAGTGTATATCAGTTTGTTAAATACCTCACTGGTGAAGGTGATATGGTAAGTGCTGTACCGCACTAAAGTTGATGGAGTCCAGAAGAGTGTAACTGAAGATTCTGTGATGTTTCTGGCACTGAAGTGAGACACAGCAACCAGTGCTGAGAGAAAAGCATGATAAGGAAAGAGAGAATTGATTAGTACTTCGATGGTGTGAATCTGTAGCTAACATACCACAAACTTTAGACAAGGTTTTTTTCTAGCCTGTAGTAAGAACTTTGTTATTCATTTTTACTGCATTCTTTTACGGTAATCTTTAGGGTACACACCTGGTACTGTATATACACCACGTTCCCAATTATTATGCAAATTGGATGTAAGTGTCATAAACATTAAATGTTTAGTTTTTAAATTAAACTCATGGATGGTGTCGTGTCTCAGGGCTCTTTGGATCATTGAAATGAATCTCAGACACGTGTGATAATTAGTTTACCAGATGAGGCCAATTAAAGGAGAAGTACTGAAGAAGGTTGTTCCACATTATTAAACAGGCCGCAGGTTTCAAGCAACATGGGAAAGAAAAAGGATCTCTGCTGCCGAAAAGCGTAAAATAGTGCAATACCTTGGACAAGATATAAAAACATTAGATATTTCATGAAAACTTAAGCGTGATCATCGTACTGTGAAGACATTAGTGGCTGATTCAGAGCACAGACAGGTTCGTGCAGATAAAGGCAGAATGAAGAAGGTTTCTGCAAGACAAATTCATCGGATTAAGAGAGCAGCTGCTGAAATGCCATTACAAAGCAGCAAACAGGTATTTGAAGCTGCTGGTGCCTCTGGAGTCCCGCGAACCTCAAGGTGTTGGATCCTTTAAAGGCTTGTAGTTGTGCATAAACCTACTATTCGGCCCCTAATCAATGCTCACAAGCAGAAACGGTTGCAGTGGGCCCAGGCATACATGAAGACAAGTTTTTAAACAGTCTTGTTTACTGATGAGTGTCGTGCGACCCTGGATGGTCCAGATGGATGGAGTAGTGGATGGTTGGTGGATGGCCACCATGTCCCAACAAGGCTGCGACGTCAACAAGGAGGTGCCGGAGTCATGTTTTGGGCCGGAATCATGGGCAGAGATATGGTAGGCCCCTGTAGGGTCCCTAAAGTTGTGAAAATGACCTTGGCAAAGTATATAGATTTTGACTTTCTTCCATGGTACAAAAAGAAGAACCCGTGCCTTTTGTAGGCAAAATCTTCATGCATGACAATGTACCATCTCATGCTGCAAAGAATACCTCTGTGTTATTGGCTGCTATGGGCATAAAAGATGAGAAACTCATAGTGTGGCCACCATCCTCCCCTGACCTCAACCCCATTGAGAACATATGAGGGTGGGAGGCAGTTTGATTCAAAACAGCAGCTCTGGGAGGCTATTCTGACATCCCGCAAAGAAATTCAAGCAGAAACTGTCACAAGTTCAATGGATGCAGGAATTGTGATATCAAAGAAGGGGTCCTATGTTAAGATGTAACATGCCTTGTTAGGATGGTTTTGATTGAAATAGCTTTTCATTTCAGTAAATATTCAACAAAAGCCCATTTTCAGTTGATGGTTGATGACATATACTGACTGTCATTTGCATTGACTAATTATGAAAATCAGAGAACGATATCATTTGCGTAATAATTTGGAATACGGTGTACTTTCGATGACCCTGAAATCGTAAAAAGCCTGCCCATCGACACCTTACAATACACTTTATAGTTGTTAAATCTTAACAACTCTATCTATCTTATCCAAACTTAAACAAGCTCAATCTTAAATTATTGTTTTGATTGTGTAAAGCTGCTTTGCGACAATGTCAATTGTTAAACCGTTATACAAATAAAATTTAATTGAATTAACACTGGACCAATTCTTCTTACCTTGGACTGTATCGTTTCTGCAGCAACAATCTCCATGTTTGTCTCTGTCACTATCTCAGGTTAGGATTCTGCTTTTGGTCCTGTGTCTGCTTATGTCTTTGGATCCATTTTGTGTTTTGATCTTCTTGAGCCACAATTACCAAACCTCTCCTATCCTTTCCCCTATCTTGGCCCCTGAATTAGTCTTACTTCTTGTGATCGAGTCTTCTCCAACATTACTCTCAGATCTGGCACCTTCCACATGAAAAGGCTCAACCATTACTTCTTCTCCACCACAACAGTTTGCTTCTTTTATTCTTTGTAGAATCATGTGCTTCTTCTTCTCTAGAATGTCATTAAACTCAGATGCTTTCCTTTCTACTCCACATATTTGACTTTTAAGTCTGAGATTACCCAAAGGAAACTCAGCAAGTATGGATAGAACATGCAACAATACTAACTGCTAAGCCATTGTGTGACCTTAATCTGATTCCACCATCATTAAGTTGACCAACGACTCCTTACTTCCACATAAAGTTTAGACTTTTCTCCATCCTATACATCCAGTCTTACTTTCACTCCTCCCCTTGTATTAAACCTAGACACTTCAATTTCCCCAACATTCCCCAACTTTTCCCACCAGGTTCAGCTCTTTCTCCTGCATCTATTCCAGACCTTAGTCTTTCCTCAACATAAACTTCACTTTACTCCTTGCCTTGCATCACTCTCAGGATTCTGCTTCTTCTGCATATGAGGATCTCCTTTTGAGCATCAGAAATAGGCCGTAGACAACAGTTCTGCCCCTGTATTGTACTCTGTTGTTTCCTTGTCATGTTCTGCCAAGATCTTACTCATTCTTTGCATTGAGATTACACCTCCCTCATTGTTCCAAGGCCTTAAAGCATCTCTTGTATCAGCTGTCTGAACCAATCCTATGCTTAAACCATAAGCTTCCAATGTCAGCACAGTGTCTCCACAGTGCCAGCAGTAGTTCTCACTGTTCCTGGTCTCCTAGTTCCCTTATAAATCTCATGATTTATTACATGTGTTACACGTTTAAAAAGCAGTCAATTGAACAAAAGTAAAATATAAAGGTGATGGATAAATCAGCTTACCCGTTTCACAGTCAGATCCTGTAAATCCATCCTTACACTCGCTGCAATCCGGCTCAGCAAAACCAGGACTACAAATGCACTCTCCATTCACACATCTTCCTTTATTGCTGCAGTTGTTTGGGCAGGTCTTGGTGGAGCAGTCTTGTCCAGTAAAGCCAACTTCACACACACATTTTCCATTTACACATCTGCCTTTCTTGTTGCAATTTCCGGGACAGGACCTTTCAGAACAATCTTGTCCCGTGAATCCTTTATTGCACACACACTTCCCATCCACGCACCTGCCTTTGTTGTTGCAGTTGCTGAGGCAGGACTTTTCAGAACATTCTGGACCTGTGAATCCAGCATCGCACACACACTTCCCATTCACACACCTGCCTTTGTCGTTGCAATTTCCAGGGCAAGAACTTTCAGAACAATCTTCTCCTGTGAATCCAGCATCGCACACACACTCCCCATCCACGCACCTGCCTTTGTTGTTGCAATTTCCAGGGCAAGACCTTTCAGAACAGTCTGGTCCTGTGAATCCGGTATCGCAGACACACTCCCCATCCACACACCTGCCGTTGTCGTTGCAATTTCCAGGGCAGGACCTTTCAGAACAGTCTGGACCTGTGAATCCAGTAACGCATACACATTCCCCGTTCACACACCTGCCTTTATCATTGCAATTTCCAGGGCAGGATTCTTCTGAACAGTCTGGACCTCTGAATCCGGTATCGCACACACATTCCCCGTTCACACACCTGCCTTTATCATTGCAATTTCCGGGGCAGGATTCTTCTGAACAGTCTGGACCTCTGAATCCGGTATCGCACACACATTCCCCGTTCACACACCTGCCATTATCATTGCAATTTCCGGGGCAGGATTGTTCTGAACAGTCTGGACCTCTGAATCCGGTATCGCACACACATTCCCCGTTCACACACCTGCCTTTATCATTGCAATTTCCGGGGCAGGATTGTTCTGAACAGTCTGGACCTCTGAATCCGGTATCGCATACACATTCCCCGTTCACACACCTGCCATTATCATTGCAATTTCCGGGGCAGGATTGTTCTGAACAGTCTGGACCTGTAAATTCAGTGTCACACACACACTTACCATTCACACATTGTCCTTTGTCATTGCAATTTCCAGGGCAGGACCTTTCCGAGCAGTCTGGACCTGTGAATCCAGTATCACACACACACTTTCCATTCACACACCTGCCTTTTTTGTTGCAATTTCCAGGGCACGACGGTTCTGAACAGTCTAGTCCTGTGAATCCAGCATCACACACACACTTCCCTTTCACACATTTTCCATTGTTGTTGCAGTTTCTGGGGCAGGACCTTTCAGAGCAGTCTGGACTTGTGTATCCAGGATTGCACACACACTGTCCATTCACACACCTGCCTTTCTTATTGCAATTTCCAGGGCAGGACCTCTCAGAACAGTCTGAACCTGTGAATCCTTCATCACACACACACTTCCCATTTATGCACCTGCCTTGGTTGTTGCAATTTCCGGGACAGGACCTTTCAGAGCACTCTGGTCCAGTGAATCCAGCACTGCATTCACATTTCCCATTCACACACCTGCCTTTCTTATTGCAATTTCCAGGACACTGTGCATTTGAGCAGTCTGGTCCAGTGAATCCTGTATCACACACACACCTTCCCTTCACACACCTGCCATGGCTGCTGCAATTTTTGGGACATGTTTTAGTTGAGCAGTCTGGTCCTGTAAACCCAGGATCACACACGCATGTGCCATTCACACACTTCCCCTTGTTGTTGCAGCCTCCGGGGCACTCGGGCGCACTACAATCAGGTCCGCTGAATCCGGAGAAACACACACACTTCCCATCGACACAGCGACCTTGGTCATTGCAGTCATTTAAACACTGATCAGTGGTGCAGCCCGCTCCTAAAAAAAATAAATAATAGAAAAAAATGCATATGTTATTATGAGGCTAAACATCTGCTCTTGTAGCTCTGTGATAACGGTTTGGAGAGCTTACGAGATTGCGCAATACAGTATATCTGTGTTGTCTGTCTTGTGCAGCTTAATACTTCACATACTGCACATCTGTTTGGTAACTCCTCTAATGTCCACTTGTTTGTCTTAGTCATACTCGACACAGTTTAAAACTCTAAAGAAACTCTCGTGCTATTTATCACCTATAATTCAAAACAAATGGCCACATTTCCATGTTGTTAACACTGTTATCTAGACTGCCAGCCAAAAAAAGAAAAGTCACACACGTCAATATTTCAGCCTTTAGCTCTGATTATGGAGCACAGTCTGAGTCATAGAATATGTTTGTGCCATCAGGGAAGAAAAACTCCATGCGATACATGTGATAACCTGGTGATTCAGTACATTCAGGTCGTCAGCTGACTTCATTTTTTGCCCCATAACGTTGCTGAGTCTCGACCTGAGCAACCGATCAACCGGTAACACTGTCTCCAGAGTACAGTGGACACTATGCATGATGGGTGCATCGCTTCATGAGGGTTCCTTCTTACCCTGACACGCCCATCGCTTTGGACTCATCAGGTCACATGACCTTTTTCCATCGCTCTAAAGTCCAGTCTTTACACTCCCTAGCAAACCGAGGCCTTTTTCAGATCAGTTTCACTAACAAGTGGTTTTCTTATGAACACCCAGCTGTTTAGTTCCAGTCGTGTGAGGTCTCATCACATTGTCTGTGTGCGTGCTTTTGGAAATACTTTCACTTTCACTTTTTAACATGGGTCTAATAGTGAAACAAACACTGCTGATTTCTTTTACCATTCAAACAGGCTTTTAAGTGACCTCCATTTACACTAATTCAGGATGTTTTTCTGATCACATTTCTTCTGTGAAGTTGAGCATTCAGCTCTATCCTTCCAGGGCTTAATAATGTCTTGGACAGTTCTTAACCCAATTCCGGTCATTTGAATGTTTTCTTTGCTTGATTCAGGCCAGTACTCATCCGAAACCGTGAGATTTTTTGGCCGGGCTACGTAGTTCCCTCTCAGTTTCATTTTCATGAAGGCCATGTGGCTATCTTATGGGCTGTTTTATTACTTCATTTTTTTGGAATTAGGAAATGTATAATCTTCAGTGAAACGAGAAAGCATGCAAGTCCTTAAATTCTGAATGAGATATAGTAAATCAAGACTATTGATTATTATCAAAGTCCCTTGCAAGGGTCACAGAACGGGCAGCCAATATTAAACAAGTGTAGTTGATTATCAGAGCTGGAAGGACATCAGAGACTCACAGTAGGACAGAAGACAGAGACAAGGCACATGCTTAAGGTAGCCGAAGCATTCTATGACAAGATAGTGGGGTATAAAGGGGCAAGGAATAAAACCGAACAGCTGGACACAATCACCTAAGAAGTAAATAACTCAACAGAAACCAAATCAGACCATGTTATTGCCATGGGAACAAAAATGGAAAGAGGGAGTTGAAGTAGACTTCAGAAATTGAATCCAGAAGCAATGATTATTTGCTGCTCTGACGACCCTGAGTGTATCCACTTTACCTTTACTTTGCTGGGATGTACAGCAGCCTCCGTCCGGACCTCCACATTTCTCCCTGAGCTCTGAAACTTCCCTCTCTAATGCCTCGATCCGCTCATGAAGAGCTGCATAATCAGTCTTGCAGCACGGACCGGACGCAGAACTGGGAACCAGACGAATCCGGTGGGTCAGAACTAAAGGAGAACCGGGCGTCAGGTCGATCTCCTGACCTTCCACTGTGTTGGGGTCAGAAACACACCTCTCTGATATCACCATCTTGACCGGCTGTGAATCGGAGGGAAGAGATGCACTATGGGAAAGCAGGCCAGGGCTTGGAATGAGGAAGAGGATGAGGCGCAAGAGGAAGGGCATGGCTGGTTTAAAACTAAAAAATGCCAGGCGGGTAAACTTAATGCCCGGGTTTGCCTTTTACTCCAAATCCTAGAAAGTTTTTATTTTGCGCAGTGATTCTTCTTAAAGAGATTTGCAATAGAGATCGTTTTTCATTTCTTAACTCCACTGCAGAACCTGAAACGAGGAAAGCAAATTAAAGTGTGTATTGTGAAATCTTTTTACATTTATGATGCACTTTAATTACAACACTTACCTCCGGATTATTTACTGTCATTGAGTCTGTGTGGAAAGACGGAAAGCAGAGATACACAGACAGTGTGAAATAAAGCATTCTTCATTAGCTACATTACACACACACACACACACACACACACACACACACACACACACAGATTTTACACAGCTGCTTTCATGACTTTAACTCACTGAACCCTGATGTATAAATATATTGTATTTACACACGTTAATGTATTTTGTACAGATTTTATTGCATCCTGACTCTGAACTCATAAAGCGTCTCGGAGTCGATATACAGCCTGGATTACTTTTCAATTAAACGCGCTCTTTGCTAACACTCGACTCATTCAGTAACACAAGCACACACTTTTACTTTCTGCTACCGCTCTTAAAAACTGTAATATGAAGCGTTCTCGTTAGTGTGACTGAGTGCAGCACTGCTACTCCCCGTACTTCTACTTCTACTTCTCCTTCTTCTGCTTCTCCTTCTTCTGCTTCTCCTCTTTTGTCTTTTTGTTTTCCCATGCAAAAGACTTACAGTTTACAGTTATTCCTAAATAGCAGACGTTTTAAACACAGTAAAAATGTCTCTGTGGTCCTTTAAAGACTCTCTGAGGACATCATTACTGACTCTCTCTCTCTCTCTCTCTCTCTCTCTCTCTCTCTCTATTCCAGTATTCCGCTTTTTCCCCAATTGCTTCATCAGTGATGTCACAGTCTAATTCAGTGAGATGATATTTAAAGCACACCTGAGTACAAGTGAACTGAACCTAACCTTCTTAAAAATTCCCCCTAATCTAATAAACTGGACTTTGGGGTTCAGTGTACTCCGATCTGGGCCGAGGTCCATCAGACAAAAGCTCCCTCATATTGTACACCAGTTGGTTTTTATAAAACCCTCCACCTCCGCTCTTCCCCTCTGGCCAGCATTCACATTAGTACTATTGTTCTGTACCCGAGTACACTTATGTGTCTACAGTCTCCGATACAGCGGGTGGCATCTGGTGGGTTTGTGATCCACCAAGGCAGAAACCAGCTGTTGAACATGTGCAGTCCACTTCTGTGTGTATGGTACGGTTAGCTTTCAGGCCTCTGCACACAGAGTGTGTTCACACTGCACAACCAGGACCGGGTCACTAGTGTGAACACAACCTAATCCTGCACATCCATCACACTTTCACTTACAGTCGGTGTAACTTTCTCATTTAACAAACATCAACAGCAGAAATATCAGAGCTACAGCTCAGCAGCGACCAATCAGAATAGAGGATTCAACAGTCGACCAATCAGAACAAACCCTGTGCTACAGCTCAACTCGTTCACTGTTAATGAGAGAGTAGAGAGAGAGAGAGAGAGAGAGAGAGAGAACAATTCAAGGGAATTTAATTTCAGACTTTTGGAAACTGCTCATAAATTTTGGCACTCTGAAAGGAGCTGTGTTCTCTGCAGAGTCAGAAAGAGTCTTAGTGCTCAAACATATGTACTGTACACACACACAGACACATATGCAAACACACATGCACACAGATTGGTACACACGGATGGAGATGAAGACAGATAGAAACATAGATTGTGATGAAAGTGATAGTGAAAGTTAGATAATTAAGGAAAGAAATGTACAGAAGAAAAAAGACAGACGGATAGATAGAAAAAGATAGATAGATAGAGACCAATAGAGGAAGAGACCACTGGTATGTGTATATTTGTTTACAATACTGGAACAACGTGTGTGTGTGTGTGTGTGTGTGTGTGTGTGTGTGTGTGTGTGTGTGTGTGTGTGTGTGTGTGTGTGTGGGTGTGATTAATTCTTTCACACTATGGAACATGTTCATGTCAATACAAAACTGTAATAGTGTTGTGGCGCCTCCTTCAGGACACCATATGACTAATTCTCAGGGTCTGAAATATCAATATATTTACCTCCTGTATTTGTTTGTTTGTTTGTTTGTTTGTTTGTTTGTGGGTGCTCTCAGGCATACAAGGTTTTGCAGCAATCTCTTTTCTCTGACTTCACTATTAAACCATGAGTATGCAAAAATAACAGATAATAAATAAATAAATAAATTAATTAATAATTAATTACTTAATTAAAGGTGCATTCTATGTAAATAAATAATATGTAGTAACAATACACATAGCATATAATAAATATGTCTACATATGAGAAATATAAATAATTATTTATTTAAATTAGAATAAGTCATTTACATAAAAAAAATATTTTTATTCATTTATTTCTTTTTATTTTAAGGTATCACCATGATGCATCACCAATTAAGGTTTTTCAAAATAATTGCATTTTAAAATATTTCTAAAAATGTTGAAAAATTGTTTAAAAAGCATTCAGCTACAGACATCAAAACAAACAAACAAATAAAAATTTATTTATAAGTAAGATTTTACTTAATTTTTTTATAAAACCTTTTTAAAATATATCGAGTAACTAAATGAGAAGCAAATATTTTAAACATCAAAACATCAAATTTAAAAACACGATTTAAGAATTTTCATTTTTATTTAAAAAAGGACAATTGTTAATTGCTTCCTGATGCACAGGACGTTTGTGTAAACATATTATTTATTCATTTATTTATCATTATTTGTTGTTGTATGTAGCAGAATGTTTAAAAATACAATTTTAAAACAATTTTTAAATACTATTAAAGTGGTAGAACTGATACTAAGTATCTAGCTAAATATCTAAGCATCCAACTAACTAAATGTAGAAAACAAACAAATAGTTAAATAAATAAATAAATAAACAAACAAACCAATAAATAAGTATGATATTAACTTAATTAATAACTTACATGAATAGATTGTTAGGATAAAATGATATGTTAAACAGACAAGTAAATAAATACAATTTAGTTAAAGAACCAATTAACTACATAAATACAGTAGATAATTAGCTGTAATGATTTATAAACATTTAACATATAAAATCTTCACAATATTTAATTACATTTTTTCAGGATTTATTTTTTTGGCCGTTTTATATATTGGTTTTATTTATTTGCTGACCTTCGGCACATATCAATATAACTTTGTTAACTGAATTCACTACCTACAGTACACACATAACTATATACCAATAACTAAACCAACAAATAGACAACAAACAAACAAGTAAATAAATAAATGGATTGTATAAAAATTTACCTATTAATTACATAAATATATCATTAGGCTGTTATGATGTATAAACACATGTGCATATGAAATTTGCACAACATGAGTTCAGTGATCAGCTCCATGTGGAGATCACAGAGCTGCAGGAACTTTGCTTTCATGCAGCGTAGAGAATTCAGTTATGAATAAAAAATGTATAAACAAATAAAGGAATGAAGGAACCCAGAGGCAGTGAGAGTAAAGATCCAGTGAGATTAGATCCAGTCATTAAAACAGATCCTGTTCTCAGGTGTAGGACATGCCGAAACCTCTCTCTCTCTCTCTCTCTCTCTGTCCTGTCCTGTCTTCACATCACTCCTTTATTTGTATAACACAGCATGCAGGTCACTATGGTAACAACATACAGCTTTTTGATTATTCTGAGATTCTCAGTCCTTACCTGAGAAGAGAGGGATGCTCTCAGCCTTTCACTCGGTCTTCTCTTTCTCTCTCTCTCTCTCTCTCTCTCTCTCTCTCTCTCTCTCTTTTCCTCTGTCCAATCTCAGAGAGTACTGATGGCCTGACTGAGAAGATTGAGAGGAGGGAAGAAGGGACAGAGAGAGAGAGAGGGAGAGAGAGACAGGGGGAGGACAAATTCTTCAAGTATGAGAAAACTTTACAGCTTCCCTCTCTCTCTCTCTCTCTCTCTCTCTCTCTCTCTCTCTCTCTCTGTGTGTGATGTAATTCTGTGAGGTTTCGCAGGTCCCCACTGGGCGTTTGATTCTGACTCAAAGCATTTTGAGTGACTGAGTAAAATAAATCTTCTCTGCTTGTCATTGTCACCTGCATGATCCCATTCTTTTACACTCCTTCTGTGATGGGATGATAATGATTACACACTTTCATTTGAGGTCCAAATTCATATCCAGATTACGTACTGCAAAATGCTCAGCCAGGAACCTGAGGAATTCCCACAATCCCACAACGTCCCGTTACAGGATGACGAGTGTGAGAGATGTGACGGTGAATATACAGTATACAGAAGTATAAACTCCACACTGGAGTGGTTTAATTCAAATAAATTTAAAGCCTACCCTCTACTATACTCGCCACTGATAACGTCTGATATACTACACTCAAATAAATTACTCGTTGAATGAACATATATATATATATATATATATATATATATATATATATATATATATATATATATATATATATATATATAGAGAGAGAGAGAGAGAGAGAGAGATTTTTTTTTAAAAAATTCCCAATTTTCTCCCCAATTTAGTGGCGGCCAATTCCTCCCCGTCACTAGGGGGCTCCCACATTAAGGCTACCACTACCACTCAGTCGAGAGGGCCGAGGACTATCCTGTGTTTCCTCCGAACCACATAACGTCAGCCGACCGCATCTTTTCAAACTGCTTGCTCACGCACCATTAGGGGCGGAATAACACTCAGAGGAAAGCGCTATCCGCTCCTTCCGCATGCGCGAGCTCACAGAAGTCCCTCATTGGCTGTAGAGCCGTGATTAATGTGGGAGCGCGAGTACCTCTCATCCCTCCCCTCTGAGAGAGCTCAGCCAATCAGCTCTCTCTGTGCCTCCGGCTGTGAGAGGAAAACACCATCACCCGGGGTTCGAACCAGCGATCTCCAGATGATAGTGCGAGCTTTACCACTGCGCCACTCGGAGGCCAGATTTTTATTTTATATTTAATAAAAACCCTGTTTTACACCAGTAGCAACTTACAAATGAGGTCTCAATTTGAAAAGATGTACAAAACATAAAACACCACAAATAAGTATTAATCATAGAACAAAAAAAATTAAACACCAACAGAAACGTTTTGTACTTTATAACTGTACGTTATGACTTTTAAATATGACCGTTAGATCCGGTTGGTCAGGAAACTCCTGAAGTCAGATGCAGACACGACACTTTCAGTCACAAACTGCTGTGAAAAAATATAGAGATAGATATTCAATTAAAATTCCTGATACTTAATTTAGCAAATGAACAATATTTATACTTTGTTCCTCTCACTTCACAACTCATGAGAACAGACCGAAACCAGAACCGAACCGCAGATTAAGCACGCGCATATAACCGTCTGTATTTTAAGTGTGATTAAAAATATAAGAAATAGCTTAAACTAAAATAACGTGACTAAACATCACTAAACAACAGGTGACATTTATGTTTAGTATTTCGTTTCTATTTAGAAAGATGGGAATTAATTCCTGCTTCGGGTGGCGCGGTGGTGTAGTGGTTAGCACTGTCGCCTTGCACCTCCAGGGTCTGGGTTTGATTCCCCGGCCAGGCTCGATTGCCGTCTCTGTGTGCATGGAGTTTGCATGTTCAACTTGGAAACATGAAATTATTATGTACAAAACATATTACATTTTAGTACATGTAAAAGGAAGCCAACTTCCTTTTTTGAGTGTACTATATTCACCACTGGACCAAGTGGATAAAGTCTGCTATACTACTATACACACCACTGGACCGAGTCTGCTATACTACTATACTCACCACTGGACCAAGTCTGCTATACTATTATACTCACCACTGGATCAAGTCTGCTATACTACTATAATCACCCTGGATCAAGTCTGCTATACTAATACTGTATACTCACCACTGGCCCAAGTCTGCTATACTAATATACTCACCCTGGACCAAGCCTGCTATACTAATATACTCACCACTGGACCAAGCCTGCTATACTACTATACTCACCACTGGACCAAGTCTGCTATACTAATATACTCACCACTGGACCAAGCCTGCTATACTACTATACTCACCCTGGCTCAAGTCTGCTATACTACTATACTCACGAACTGGATCAAGTCTGCTATACTACTATGCTCACCCTGGACCAAGTCTGCTATACTACTATACTCACCACTGGACCAAGTCTGCTATACTACTATACTCACCCTGGACCAAGTCTGCTATACTAATATACTCACCACTGGACCAAGCCTGCTATACTACT
Source organism: Channallabes apus (assembly GCA_030522415.1). Lineage (NCBI taxonomy): Eukaryota > Metazoa > Chordata > Actinopteri > Siluriformes > Clariidae > Channallabes > Channallabes apus. Next base: position 1,508,795 of record CM060107.1, read on the forward strand.
ATACTCACCACTGGATCAAGTCTGCTATACTACTATACTCACCACTGAACCAAGCCTGCTATACTACTATACTCACCACTGGACCAAGCCTGCTATACTACTATACTCACCACTGGACCAAGCCTGCTATACTACTATACTCACCACTGGATCAAGTCTGCTATACTACTATACTCACCACTGAACCAAGCCTGCTATACTACTATACTCACCACTGGACCAAGCCTGCTATACTAATATACTCACCACTGGATCAAGTCTGCTATACTACTATACTCACCACTGAACCAAGCCTGCTATACTAATATACTCACCACTGGATAAAGTCTGCTATACTACTATACTCACCATGGATCAAGTCTGCTATACTACTATACTCACCACTGGCCCAAGTCTGCAATACTAATATACTCACCCTGGACCAAGTGTGCTATACTATTATACTCACCACTGGACCAAGTCCTCTGTACTACTATACTCACCCTGGATCAAGTCTGCTATACTACTATACTCACCACTGGATCAAGTCTGCTATACTAATATACTCACCCTGGACTAAGTCTGCTATACTACTATACTCACCCTGGACTAAGTCTGCTATACTACTATACTCACCCTGGACCAAGCCTGCTATACTACTATACTCACGAACTGGATCAAGTCTGCTATACTACTATGCTCACCCTGGACCAAGTCTGCTATACTACTATACTCACCACTGGATCAAGTCTGCTATACTACTATGCTCACCCTGGACCAAGTCTGCTATACTACTATACTCACCACTGGACCAAGTCTGCTATACTACTATACTCACCCTGGACCAAGTCTGCTATACTACTATACTCACCCTGGACCAAGTCTGCTACACTAATATACTCACCACTGGACCAAGCCTGCTATACTACTATACTCACCACTGAACCAAGCCTGCTATACTACTATACTCACCACTGGACCAAGTCTGCTATACTAATATACTCACCACTGGACCAAGCCTGCTATACTACTATACTCACCCTGGATCAAGTCTGCTATACTACTATACTCACCACTGGATCAAGTCTGCTATACTACTATACTCACCACTGGACCAAGTCTGCTATACTACTATACTCACCACTGGACCAAGTCTGCTATATTACTATATTCATCCTGGACCAATTCTGCTATACTACTATATTCACCACTGGACCATGTCTACTATACTCACCCTGAAACAAGTCTGCTATACTACTATACACACCCTGGCCCAAGCCTGCTATACTACTATATTCACCACTTGATAAAGTCTGCTATACTACTATACACACCACTGGATCAAGTCTGCTATACTACTATACTCACCACTGGACCTAGTCTGCTATACAACTATACTCACCACTGGACCAAGTCTGCTATACTACTATACTCACCACTGAACCAAGCCTGCTATACTACTATACTCACCACTGGACCAAGCCTGCTATACTAATATACTCACCACTGGATAAAGTCTGCTATACTACTATACACACCACTGGATCTAGTCTGCTATACTACTATACTCACCACTGGACCAAGCCTGCTATACTAATATACTCACCACTAGATAAAGTCTGCTATACTACTATACACACCACTGGATCTAGTCTGCTAAACTACTATACTCACCCTGAACCAAGCCTGCTATACTACTATACTCATCACTGGCCCAAGCCTGCTATACTACTATACTCACCCTGGACAAAGTCTGCTATACTACTATACTCACCATTGGACCAAGCCTATTATACTACCATACTCATCACTGGCCCAAGCCTGCTATACTACTATACTCATCACTGGCCCAAGCCTGCTATACTACTATACTCACCCTGGACAAAGTCTGCTATACAACTATACTCACCACTGGACCAAGCCTGCTATACTACTTAAAGAACCAAAAGATATGAGCACATCACCCCTGTTTTATCCACACTGCATTGGCTTCCTGTGAAATTTCGCATTGATTTTAAAATACTACTATTAACATATAAAGCATTAAATGTTCTCGCGCCGCAGTATCTGAGTGAACTGCTAGTGATCCGCCACGCCTACTTCGATTAAACGATGCAGGCTGCTTGTCAGTATCACATATTATGTAAACTACAGCTAGGGGCAGAGCTTTTTCTTACAAAGCCCCAAAATTATGGAATAGTCTTCCAAATAGTATTCGGGACTCAGAGACAGTCTCAGTGTTTAAGTCTAGGCTACAAACCTATTTATTTAGCCAAGCATTTTTATAAATAGATTTGCCTTAGGTAAAGGAACAGATCTGGGGGACTCATGGACGTAGAGTATTACGGTGAAGTGATTGGTCACTTTACATCTCTCCCTTTTAGTTATAATGTCATAGTGAGTCATGCCGGAATCCCTGCTTGCACTTTGCACTAAATATACATTCACTTATACATTGTGTGACTGTGACCATACCTACTGTTATCTCTTCATCTCTTCTCTCTCTCCCCCCTCTCTCTGTCGAGCTATACATGCCGCTCCTGAGCCGTCAGTGATCCAGACTCACATGCCCTCTGGACCTGTCTGACTCGTCCTGGTGTCCCTCTTCTAGTTCTAGATCTCGTCGCCCAGACACCCCGTGTGGTCTGTTTTGGATGCGTGTGGTGACTGGGGACGGTTCCAGGTTTTCACGAAGACGGTCCTGTCCTCAGCTGATGCAGACAGCTGTTCTCTGAGGACTCGTGACTGCAGTCGCTCGATAGTTCAGGACTGGAGTTTTCTACAGTCTACATGAGCCTCCAATAATGAACTGGACTCCACTCCTCTATACAAATAAAATTGAATCGAATTGAATTACTATACTCACAATGGCCCAAGCCTGCTATACTATGATACTCACCACTGAACCAAGCACGTTATGGTCCAAAAGCATCCACTGGACCAATTGAAAGTCTGATATACTGTAGTACTATACCCCACATTCATCTACAATGCTAAACCTCTCCAAATTGCCATAACAGTAGAGTGTTAAACACTTTTTCCTCTTTGCATCCCCCTCTCCCCACCCCAACAAGAAAACATCAGCCAGAAAGTAAGATTAAAATTCAACTACAATGTAACTACCTTACAGCACAATGAAATAATTTCTTTTTTCACATATCCCACTAAGGAAGCTGAAGTCAGATATACATCACCCTGTGGAGCAGATAGGGTTAACAGTCTTGCTCAAGGCTCCTGAACCCCCAACCTTCTGATCAGAAACTCAGATCCTAAACCGTCTGAGCCACCACTGCCCCAATATAATGTCCCCTTGTCACTCAGCGCCCCTTGGAATAGCGACCCAGTTTAGTCCTGATAAGTAGTAATAAAAAGTACTATATGTGCATCGTCGCGCTCACACTGTGTCTTCGTAACACCAGATGTGTAAAGCAGTAAGTCAGTAATCTCTCCTGAGCACATCTGTAGGAGACTTAGACGATCCAAAGCTGCAGGTTTAGCTTAGTGAATAAAAATGCAAGATCATTAAGCATCATCTGATTGTTTAGCAGAACATAATACAAAACATATCCCATAATTCCTATTGATTTCTGGTTGTCGTGGTGATCCAGCTGTGTCATGGATTTATCCCTGACTTCTTAAACCTGTGCAGGTGTTTAGTTTCTCTCTCTCTCTCTCTCTCTCTCTCTGTTATTGTTTCCTGAAACTGGAGAAATTGTGGTCCAGGAGAGGAGGAGAAGGAGGAGCTGTCAATCATTTCTAACATCCAACATCCTTCCACATGACCTTCAGCCAAACAGAGTGACCACAAGCTATCAAGGGCCGGAGTCTGGCTGTTTCCCCTTGATTGGTCTGTGTGTTATACCATGTGTGTTATACCATGTGTGCGTGTGTGTGTGTGTGTGTGTGTGTGTGTGTGTGTGTGTGTGTGTGTGTGTGTGTGTGTGTGTGTGTGAGTGTATGCTACAGCATATCAGAGTTTTTCGGTAAGGTCCTTAATCACCATGTTTAGATTTTTTTTTTAGATAGATTTCTGATGGATTTTGATCTAGAAAGTTGACATTATTAAACACGGCTGCTTTCCTTGGAAGGTCTGACAGATTTTACTGTTAACTGTAATGAAGATAAAGTGTACAAAACTCCAGACTGGGAGTTTGGTCAAAAGAAATAAACTGAAACTTTAGACCGCACAGGTTTCTTCTATTATTGCATAAGTAATAAATGTGTGTGTGTGTGTGTGTGTGTGTGTGTGTGTGTGTGTGTGTGTGTGTGTGTGTGTGTGTGACAGGATAGTGTTATTTTGCTTTAATAGCAAATGTCAGCTCTTTCACACCACAGTAATTTGCACAATTTATTATTCATTTCTAGTTACACTGAATATATTAAAATCTATTTTAATAGAAAAATTATGGAATTCATCAGAAAGGATTGTAAACTCCACTATCCTGAAGATGTGAAAACTTATACTTACAGCTTTACTGCTCTGGGATTTGGGGTAGCTCAGTGTGTTGAGTTACTGTGTAGAAGGTCAGCGGTTCGAGCACCAATGCTAACTTGCTGTTGAGCTCTTCAGCAAGGTCCTTAACTCTGTCTGCTGTCTGGTACAGGGGGCGCTATAACATAGCTGACCCTGCGTTCTGACCCTAGCCTACTAACACACTGGGATATGTAAGGAATAAAAAAATCCGCTGTGCAGTGATAAGAAGGGCACGGTGGCGTAGAGGTTAGCACTGTTACTTTGCACCTCCTGGGTCTGGGTTTGATTCCCATCTCGGGGTCTGCGTGTATGGAATTTGCATCTTCTCTCCGTGCTTGGTGGGTTCACTCTGGGTACTCTGGTTTTCTCCCACAGTCCAAAGATAAGCAGCTTAGGTTTCCAAATTGCTGGTAGTGTGTAATGGGGGGGGGGGCTGTTTGTAAAAACCCATCAAGCTCCATCATGATGAAAGTGTCTCTCATGAAGACCTTCCCAGAAAAACAAGACCAAAAACTGAGCTCTGCTGCAGAGGAGACGCTCATTTAGAGTCACCAGCCTCAGAAATCACCAATTAACCTCAACCAGCACCTCAGATTAGAGCCGTTATGAAGCTTCACCTACTAATACCCCTATCTCCCCTACTAATACCCCCATCTCCCCTACTAATACCCCTATCTCCCCTACTAATACCCCTATCTCCCCTACTAATACCCCTATCTCCCCTATTAATACCCCTATCTCCCCTACTAATACCCCTATCTCCCCTACTAATACCCCTATCTCACCTACTAATACCCCTATCTCCCCTACTAATACCCCTATCTCCCCTACTAATACCCCCATCTCCCCTACTAATACCCCTATCTCCCCTACTAATACCCCCATCTCCCCTACTAATACCCCTATCTCCCCTACTAATACCCCTATCTCCCCTACTAATACCCCTATCTCCCCTACTAATACCCCTATCTCACCTACTAATACCCCTATCTCCCCTACTAATACCCCTATCTCCCCTACTAATACCCCTATCTCACCTACTAATACCCCTATCTCCCCTACTAATACCCCTATCTCCCCTACTAATACCCCTATCTCACCTACTAATACCCCTATCTCCCCTACTAATACCCCTATCTCCCCTACTAATACCCCTATCTCACCTACTAATACCCCTATCTCCCCTACTAATACCCCTATCTCACCTACTAATACCCCTATCTCACCTACTAATACCCCTATCTCCCCTACTAATACCCCTATCTCACCTACTAATACCCCTATCTCACCTACTAATACCCCTATCTCACCTACTAATACCCCATCTCACCTACTAATACCCCTAATACCCCTATCTCCCCTACTAATACCCCTATCTCCCCTACTAATACCCCTATCTCACCTGCGGTTTCGCGCGGTGGCCGTAAGTACGGTTCATTATGATTCACCGCGAGTTTTTGGCGCTGTGAGTACATTTCCATCTTTCCGCGCGAAAAAACATGTTTCAGTTTTTTGACGGTCCTCGCGTAAGTTTGCGGAACTGCAGAACTTTGCGGAACGTCGGCGGGGAGTCGCGGCAGCTGCAATGGCATATTATTCCCAGACTTATTAGTTTTCAAAAAATGTTTTAGACCAATTAGATGAAATTGAATAATTTCCCACGGCACACCTGACGATCTCTCACGGCACACTAGTGTACCGCGGCACAGTGGTTGAAAAACAGTGTTACAGTATAGAAAGAAATAAACATCAGGAACGACCGTGGAGTTAGAAGGGGTGTACAAACTTTTGAGTGGTAGCATATACATACTGTAGAGTCAGCCAAAAAATTTATACACACGTCAGAAAAAGAAAATTAGTATTATGTATATTATATTAATAATACCATCTTATATATCAATGTATAACATATAGCAATACATTTAGTATTAACATATTTATGCAAGTTTTTCTTTTCCTGAAGTGTGTGTACATTTTTTTATGAATTTTTTGGATGATTCTGTATGACATAATTCAATAAATGAATGAATAAATAACTAAACAAACGCTGTTGGTGTTCATGCAGAAGAAAACCTGTCTGTCAATGGATTCCTGTTTTATCCTATAGATCATGATATATACTGTTGGTAAACTCTATATACACACAGTTATCAGAGTTTGCCGTGTTGGAGCTCAGCAGTGTGTGTTTGTGACATTTCCCCAGTTAAACCCCCACAGAGTGACTTCATGCTGTTTATGGGGTAGAGGAGAATCTTGGTCACTGTGTGTGTGTGTGGGGGGGGGTGTTGTGCATCTGTATATACACTCAAAAAAGTGACTCTGGACTTATGTAGCTTTTACCACATTGATTTATATTGCTAGAATGTAATTTTAACTGCACTTGATTAAGCTCGTAATGTTTTCATAAAAATTTAAACAAAAATATATTTAGACCGCCCTTTATTGAACTATTTACTTCCTTATTAATCTTGCGTAAAAAAGAAAACAATGTGCTAAAAATAAAACCAAGATAAATCATTTCAGATCTTTATCAACTTTTAATGTGATATAACAAAACAACACCATCCAAGTGAAAAACACATTGAAAATTCATTAAAAAAATAATAAAAAATTTAACCTGGTTACATAACCTTGTTGCACGCCCCTTAACTAAAGCACCTTTTTACGTAATACATCATTCAGTGTTTTTAGGGGTCTCACAAAATGGACCTGTCTCCTGTGCAAAGTCATTCAATAGCTTTGGCATAGCGTTCATGTTTTTTTTTTTGTCGTGTGTATTTTAAGATCCAAGTCTGACCGGACTGTTCCAAAATTCCTTCATCTTCTTTTTCTTCTGAACTTATTTCTTTGTTGCCTTGGATTTGTGTATTGGGTTGTTACTGTGCTGGAAGGTGATCCAATTTTTTTTTATCTCTCTTAAGCTGCTCTTGATTCAGTGACTCTTGACTCCGGGTTAGATCTCCAGCATAAGATTAACAAAAATATCACTCCATTGTATGATGCTACCGCCACCATGCTTCACTGTGATTCTTTGATAATAAGGAGGTTTTTCAGGATGATGCCCAAAAATCTCTACCACTTTCTCATGAGACCAGATGACATGGAATGAATAAGGAACTTCAAAAGAAAACATCCCAGATGTTTCTGCAGATCCTTAGAATCCACCCTGGAAAGCTTTCATCTTGTCCTTTGTTGTGTTTTAGAGGGACATTCTATTTTTGTTTATGTCATGGCATGTGCTTGCAATTTTTTTTCTTTTTTTTTTAATGTTTTTTTTCATTGTTGATAATGGCCTTCATAGTCCATGGCCCCATGGTACTAATTATGTGGGACACATTCCTTTAAACCCCTTCCCTGATTGAAAGGTTTTTCTTTTGTCCCCTGAGAAGTTCGTGAAAAGTTTTTCACTTGAATGTTGTTGTTCCCCCTCCACCATGCACCAGTTGCATTTAAACTGTAAGTCGTTATACTGAAAGGAAATATTAACATACTTGTAAGTGCCATATCGCACTTGTTATGAATTTGTTGTTGTGTTTATTTGATTTGATTTTATTTGTTGTTATTTCATTTATTCTACCTTGTTCTATTCAGTAGTAAAGCATTAAGCATTAAGTTTGTTACATAAGCCATAAGCTTTATATTTCTTAGTCATGCATCCATGTTGACAATCGTAAGTTGGTCTGTGATGTCATTCTACTATTACATGCATTTGTGTAACTGTCATATGATAGAGAGTTCAGTTTAGATTGGGAAGGCTACGGAAACACAAGCTTTTGACCGTCAGCTAATGATAGCTCCCGGTAAGCTAAAAATGTAAGATACAGCAACTAGGTTGTTGTAACCGTAAGCGTAAGCTGGGAATGTAAGATACAACAACTATGTTGTTGTAACCGTCAGCTAAGGAGAGCTCCCGGTAAGCTAAGAATGTAAGATACAGCAACTAGGTTGTTGTAACCGTAAGCTCCCGTAAGTGGATATATACAGCAAGAGTGTTGTTATATTCGTAAGCTAAGACTGTAATTTACAAGATACAGCAAACAGGTTGTTGTAAAAGTCAGAGATTTGCAAGATGCAGCAACTGGTGTCTGTAATCACAGTGGATTTACTCAAGATGACTGTATGAAGTGTTGATTCTTTGATGCTGACAAAATAAACTACAAGATACAAAGAGATCGGACTTCTGTCGTGTGAGTGAAACTTTAAGACAAAGCTACGCGTCAAAACTAGTGAAATAATATGACCGCATCTACAATACTCCACCAGTCTTTAGTATTAGAATGCTATGTTAAGTTCTGCTCATTGAAATTTATTTGTGTTCCCTTATTAGCTTTAGTTTTGACGCATTAGCAATTACGCAGTTGGACACACGCTAACACAATAAAAGCTAAAGCCCAAATGATATCATCGTAAAGGATTCTGGATCAAGATTAGCCCAATTATTAGCCTCATTAACATTAGATCTCCCAAACCCAAAGCCTATTAAATCGTGCTCGTGTTTCTGAAGCCTCACAACGCAGTCCATGTACTGACGTCATTCCTGAGGGTATAAGCAGTGATAGTAAAGTGTGTTACATCACGTTCCCTAAGCACCTCTTGTGTTATGGATGTCAGTAAATCACACTCTCTATAAATGCCCACACTTACAGCTTTGGAGTTTTCCTGAGGAAACGGGAAAAACACTCGACAGGAACATTTTCAATGCAACGACCATCTGCTGTGTTTTCTTTTTGGCTGCTGTTGTGTTTGGTTTGGTAATGTTGCTGTAGCAGTTGGGTTACAACATGTACCAGTTTTTCAATCTACATGAAAACAGCATAAATATTCTTCTATTAAAAGCTACATTCAATTTAGCAACTCAATCCTCTAGCAAGTTTTTTTTTTAAAGGGGTAATAATGTATCTATAGAAAAGCATAACATTTAAAACTCCTATAGACAACACACATCACTTTAAATGCATTGGCCCCCTATAGAGATGTTATTCCAGGGGAAGCCTGTAGAAATCTGACTGTATGGAATCCATCATATCTACAATTCTGAAGAGTTTGTTTCAAAGATGAGGGAATGCCGTACAGCTATAGAGAAGTTTGGAAGAGGACAGCAGCCTCAACACTAGAAGAAGCATCAACCTAGGCCTGATAAGTTCTCTTCTGAAGACCTACTGTACAGTACAAGACCTTCAAATGACACCTGGGTGAAGATTAAGATTAAGGAAGTGCAATTTACACTAATGTCAGGTTAACCAGGGGCTTGACTCCCACCACTTACTGCACCACAAATTAGGTCTCATGAGGACACTACACCTTGGGGAAGAAAACATCTCCCCTCCACTAAAGCCAAAAAGAAAGAAGACAAGCATGTGAAGACAGCCCTCAAGGACTGAGGTCGGTTGTTAACAAGACAGCTTACAGATTCAGCAGAAACCTTGTCATCCCTTCTATGACTGGTGTATCTGAAAAGCTATAAAGGACTTTTGGAAAACACCTCATACCACTTTACTTTAAACCCACCAACATGCAGTACTAAGATGGTAAACTTCTTCGTTTACATTTGAGAGACCAAACAACCACTTCATAGGAGGATGTACCAGGACAGAAGAACCACCATCTGAGGACCAGTTTACCTTTGTCTTTTTGGACAAGGGATGCATGTTTGAAAACATCACTGTATAAATCTTCCACAGAGAGGATAAATGGTCGAGAGTGGTGTGAACGAGGCCATCTACTGTAAGTGCAAGAGGAAAATCACTCGCCCAACAGAGGTGGAGGCCTTCAGCTCAACCTGTATCCTGTTTTTCATGCTGCCCTTTCATCCACACCTAAGGACTCCCCCTACTCTCACAATCTCTGGTCATTGCATCTTAGTGTGTTTTTTCAGGATCGGTTTCTGAGAACACTTGACCCCAAATTCTGGTTAATTTTGATCAGTGAAAACATAATCATTCCAGAGTCCATAACCATTCCTAAGTCTGCTTGAAGAGGTGGTCTCTGGCACATTATACCATAATCAGGTATGGAAGCTAATTGTAACTGAGCATGGTAGAAGAATGATGTTTAGGTAGGACATCATCAGTGTCATCTGTCTCCCCTGAAATGTCCATGTGGGGTAGCCTGCACCAAACTCATCCTCTGAGCTACATGGTACAGTACATGTACATGGTGAAAGCTGATACAGTAGGAAGGCATGCAAGGGTGTCACATTTATTCACTTGCCCTTAATGGTGGCTCACAAATCAAAGTTTTAAAAACTTGGTTTGTGACAAAACTGCCACCTGCTGTATTAGAGAGTGTAAATACGCAAGTGTACTCAAGAACAGACAGCAAAAGACAATGTCAACACTGGCCAGCAGGGGATTGGGGACGGGAGAGAAATCATGGCACGGTACAAATCAATCAGGCCTAATCTGAAAATGCCCTCAATGACTGTTTAATCTCTATTAGAACCAGAACTATTACTGGTTCTTCTAAACAACTCTCCCACTAATCTCTAAAGACTCCCTCCTACTCTCACCATTGTTCATCTAATGAGGGTTGACAGCACAGGCAGGGGAGGTTCCTTGACCCTGGGTGATACAAATATGTGGAATCTTACCAACTTTCCTCCGACTGGAGCTACTTGGATGATTATTAAAACTTTTTGCCCTTCCAAGAAAGTCCAGTTTTTTCCCTCCCATTTTTAAAATCCGGGCTTGGTACCAGCTCTGCAACCATTGGCCTGGGTTTGGACAATAGGTAAAAAATGAACCCGTCCCTGTTACATGGAAACCTACAGAAATTTATTATATTCTAAATGGTAACCCATAATATCCAGTAGGATCCCCATAGAAATCTGGTTAATTAATGACATTATAGAATTCTGAGTTTATAGGATTTTAACAAAAATCTGAATATATAGACGATCAGATAGACAACCATATAGACATTATATGAAAACACTACACATCAGCACAGTTGTGTAGTGGTTAGCATTGTGGCTTAGTCTAGGTGGTTAGCACCTGGTCTCTGTGTGTGGAGTTTGCATGTTCTCCTTGTGCTTGGTGGGCTTCCTCTTTCCACACACAGTTTAAAGGTATTCAGGTGCGGATAATTGGTGTTCCTAAAATTTACCTTAGTGGGTATATGAGTGTGTGAGTGTTGTGTGTGCATATGTGCCCCCATATTCATTCACCCTGTATATACAGTAGGGAACTAATTCAAAAAGTTCAGTATCTCAGAAAATTTTTATATTACTGACTGCTGAAAAGTATGAACATGTTGAGCACTCAATACTCAATAATTATCTGGTATAAGGACAAAAAGGACTGGACTGTGGGCCAAAGTTCTCTTTTAAGATGAAAGTAAATTTTGCATTTCATTTGGAAACCAAGGTCCAAAGTCTGGAGGAAGAGAGAAGAGACGCAGAGACCAAGCTGCTTGAGGTCCAGTGTAATGTTTGCACAGTCAGTGGTGGTTTGGGTAGCCATGTCAACTGCACCGTGGTTTTATCACGTTAAAGGTCAAAGCAGCATCTATCAGGATGTTTTAGAGCACCTCATGCATCCTTCTGCTGACCAGCTTTATGGAGATGCTGATTTCCTAAACCTAAACCCATAAAGAATCTATGAGGTACTGTGAAGAGGAAGATGCGAGACACCAGTCGTAACAACACAGAAGAGCTGAAGGCCGCTATCAGAGCAACCATGGCTTCCATAACACCTCAGCAGTGCCACAGCCTGATCGCCTCCATGCCACGCCACGTTGCTGTAAAGAATTCATGCAAAGGGAGCCCTGACCAAGTACTGAGTGCTCTACATGTTCATACTTTTCAGTAGTTTAACATTTATGTGTTAAATATGTTTTTCTTTTATTTGTCTTAGGTACATCAATGCCTAAGATAATATATTCAAATTTCCTGAGATACTGAAATTTGGGTTTTTATTAGCTGTAAGCTATAATCATCAAATTAAAATGTATATAATATAGATTCAGTATAGATTCAGTTTTCATATTGAATTACTGAAATAAATCAACATTTAAATGATATTTTAATTTATTGAGATGCAAGAGGCAACCCATAAATCCCAATTCCAGTCGGATCCCCAAAGAGTTCTAATTATTCTTGGGCATTAAAGAATTCAGATTTTATGGAATTCCAACAAAAAATTGAAACACAATATAAATATAATAATTTGCGAACACTATAGAAATCTCATTATATACCATTGTGTCCTCAGTAAACATATAATAAGAACCTCACACACATTTTACTCTGTAGGAACCATACTGTATGTAAATGAGATAATATGTGATTGTATAATCTGATCATAATCCAACAGATAACCTGGACAAAAACAATAACAGCCCCATCGGAAATTGGATAGCAATCCCAATAGTCTTTACAGAGACTGGTGTGAGGCTGCCTTTAAACTTCCGTTCCAGTTAGTACCATATCTCGGGTCTCAAATTCTGTTAGAGACAAGAAAAGACATTTTTTATGTAACATATGCAATAGCAATATCACGTTCACATTAAATATTATAATATGTTATGAATCTGGTCATTGTCTGAGGATCTCAGAGCGGAATATCCGCTACGGTCGTCCTTATGATCAGGGCACACAGTAGTGAAATAGAGGAAAGACTGGTTTGTCCATTTTCATGAGGCAAAATGAGGACTGGAAGAACATCAAGAAATGTGGGCTATCACTCCTCAGAGAGAGAGAGAGAGAGAGAGAGAGAGAGAGAGAGAGAGGGCCACGAATGAGAGAAACGATTGAAAATACCTGCCTTTACAAGACATAGTGTTTTTTTCTTCTTTAGTGGGTTTCTGGAAGGACAGATGGTCTTGCTTTGTAATAAAAGAGTGGAAAATAAAAAAGTCTTATTGAGGAGAAAAACACCAGCACTATAGAAAGACTCACCACACTGTACCATCATCCAAATCAAATCACCAACAACACAAATACAAACCGGATTCCAAAAAAGTTGGGACACTAAACAAATTGTGAATAAAAACTGAATGCAATGATGTGGAGATGGCAAATGTCAATATTTTATTCAGAATAGAACACAGATGACAGATCAAAAGTTTAATCCGAGACAAAAATATAATTTTAAAGGAAAAATATGTTGATTCCAAATGTCATGGTGTCAACAAATCCCAAAAAAGTTGGGACAAGGCCATTTTCACCACTGTGTGGCATCTCCCCTTCTTCTTACAGCACTCAACAGACGTCTGGGGACGGAGGAGACCAGTTTCTCAAGTTTAGAAATAGGAATGCTCTCCCATTCTTGTCTAATACAGGCCTCTAACTGTTCAATCGTCTTGGGCCTTCTTTGTCGCACCTTCCTCTTTATGATGCGCCAAATGTTCTCTATAGGGGAAAGATCTGGACTGCAGACTGGCCATTTCAGTACCGGGATCCTTCTCCTACGCAGCCATGATGTTGTGATTGATGCAGAATGTGGTCTGGCATTATCTTGTTGAAAAATGCAGGGTCTTCCCTGAAAGAGATGACTAGATGTTGTTCTAGAAGCTGAATATATTTTTCTGCATTGATGGTGCCTTTCCAGACATGCAAGCTGCCCATGCCACACGCACTCATGCAACCCCATACCATCAGAGATGCAGGCTTCTGTACTGAGCATTGATAACAACTTGGGTTGTCCTTGTCCTCTTTGGTCCGGATGACATGGCGTCCCACATTTCCAACAAGAACTTCGAATCGTGACTCGTCTGACCACAGAATAGTCTTCCATTTTGCCACACTCCATTTTAAATGATCCCTGGCCCAATGAAAACGCCTGTGCTTGTGGATCTTGCTTAGAAATGGCTTCTTCTTTGCACTTGTTTGCACTTCTTCTTTGCACAGCTGGCAACAGCGGATGGCACGGTGGATTGTGTTCACTGACAATGGTTTCTGGAAGTATTCCTGAGCCCATTCTGTGATTTCCTTTACAGTAGCATTCCTGTTTGTGGTGCAGTGTCGTTTAAGGGCCCGGAGATCACGGGCATCCAGTATGGTTTTACGCCCTTGACCCTTACGCACAGAGATTGTTCCAGATTCTCTGAATCTTCGGATGATATTATGCACAGTTGATGATGGTAACTGCAAAGTCTTTGCAATTTTTCGCTGGGTAACACCTTTCTGATATTGCTCCACTATCTTTCTGCGCAACATTGTGGGAATTGGTGATCCTCTACCCATCTTGGCTTCTGAGAGACACTGCCACTCTGAGAAGCTCTTTTTATACCCAATCATGTTGCCAATTAACCTAATTACTGTTAATTGGTCTTCCAGCTCTTCGTTATGCTCAAATTTACTTTTTCCAGCCTCTTATTGCTACTTGTCCCAACTTTTTTGGGATTTGTTGACACCGTGAAATTTGGAACCAATATATTTTCCCTTTAAAATGATACATTTTCTCGGATTAAACTTTTGATCTGTCATCTATGTTCTATTCTGAATAAAATATTGACTAGAGGCATCTCCACATCATTGCATTCAGTTTTTATTCACAATTTGTTCAGTGTCCCAACTTTTTTGGAATCCGGTTTGTACGACCCAGTCTGCTCTTTATAATCTCTTTCCTGGTCTTTCTCATGATCTTACCAAAACCTCTGCACCTCACTCAACATCAAATCTCTCCTTAATCACAGACGGTCATAGTCATCACATCATTAAATCCAGAAACCGGTCCTAAATCAGCAGTCCGACTATGAGAAGGTGATTTATTGGCTTAGTCTGTCACGTACTAACCGGGATGACCAGAAAGATGATCACTCTATCTGTCACGAACTAACTGGGATGACCAGAAAGATGATAGCGTTAGCAGTTAGCCCTGTATCGTGAATGGTAAACCCAAACGCGGATAAACATGAGCGGGCAGGATAATCACGCGATTTGCTATAAGGACTCTCACAGTAAATGAGCAAAGGAAAGAGACAATCTAACCCTAGTCCTATAAACACACACTCAGTCTGAAAGTATAGCCAAGAAAGTGAGTACTCACATATACAGGAACGATTCCGAAAAGACCTGGGCATAACTCAATGACAGAGCGATGTGCGGCGCCATCTTGTTTCCTTTTATGCTTTCAGGTTCGCGACGCGGCTGAGTGTGCATGACAGTACCCCCCCGTCCAGGACCGACTCCGGACGGTCCAGGGGTGGAGGATACCCGGTGACGGTAGTCCCTAATGAGCCCGGAGTCGAGGATGAAGCGAGCTGGAACCCAGGACACGAGGGCGCGAGTCGAGGATCCGTCGCACGGTGTAGGCGGGACCGCAGGCAATGATTCGGGGAGGAGGAGCAGGGGGGGTGGGTGGAACCATGGGTGAGGTGGTGAATGGTTTCAGCTGTGAGGTGTGGAAGACAGGGTGGATCCGGAGCGCCGCAGGCAGCTGGAGCCGGTAGGTGACAGGGTTGATCCTGAGAGTAATGCGGTATGGCCCGATGAACCTTGGTGATAACTTTTTAGACTCTGTGTGCAGGTGGAGGTTTTTGGTTGATAGCCACACTTTGTCACCTACGTGGTACCGCCGGCGGCGGTGTTGGGCCACATAGTTGGCGTTGGTGCGTCGGATGGCGAGGTTGGCTTGGTGCCATAGCCGCCGGCACCGGCGAACCAACTGTTGGGCCGATGGTAAGTCAACCTCCGGTTCCTGGTGGGTGAACATCGGAGGCTGGAAACCATAGCACACCTCAAATGGGCTCAGGTTGGTGGCTGAGGAGACGTGGAGGTTGTGAGATAACTCGGCCCATTTGAGGTAGCGGGCCCAGGAGCGCTGGCGATTTGACACAAAACATCTTAGGTAGCGCTCCAGCTGTTGGTTGGTTCGCTCCGTCTGACCATTCGTCTGGGGGTGGTAACCAGAAGACAAACTGCAGGACGAATCGATCAGACGACAGAAGGCCTTCCAGAAGCGGGCGGTGAACTGGGGACCTCTGTCCGAGACGATGTCCTTTGGGAACCCATGCAATCGGACTACGTGTTCCAATATCAGCTCGGCTGTATTTTTCGCTGACGGGAGTCCGGCGAGGGCCACCAGGTGCACTGCCTTGGAGAAGCGGTCCACAATGGTCAGAATGACGTCTTTTCCATCTGAATCCGGCAGGCCCGTGATGAAATCTACGGCAATATGGGACCAGGGTCGACGGGGAACTGGGAGTGGTTGGAGTTCCCCTGGAGTTGGCTGATTGAGGTCCTTCGCCCTGGCGCACATTGGGCACGCCCGAACGAACTCGGTGACTTCTCTCCTCATTGAGGGCCACCAGAAGGCCCGGCCGATGAAGGTGGTGGTTCTCCGGCTCCCTTGGTGTCCTGCGACGGGTGATGAATGGCCCCACTGGAGGACCTCGGATCGGAGTTGTTTGGGGACGAAGAGCCGTCCGGGCGGCACACCTGCCGGTGCGGGTTCCCTGGTCAGTGCCTGGCGGACCCTCGTTTCCAGGTTCCACTGTAGGGGTGCAATGATGCGGGTGGGTGGAAGGACAGGCACGGGGTCCGCCCGGGGCGTCTCTCGCTCGTGTTGTCGGGAGAGGGCGTCAGCCTTGGTGTTCTTCGACCCCGGGCGGTACGAGAGGTGGAAATTGAATTGTTCGAAGAACAGCGCCCACCGTGCCTGTCGTGGATTCAACTGCTTCAAACTGCGGATGGTGATCAGGTTTTGGTGGTCCGTCCAGACGATGAATGGCTCACTCGCGCCCTGGAGCCAGTGACGCCATTCCTCCAAGGCCCACTTTATGCCCAGCAGTTCGCGGTCCCCTACTCCGTATCGCTGCTGAGTGGGGTAAAATTTTTTGGAGTAGAAGCCACATGGGTGTAGCTTCTGGTCTGGACCTCGTTGGGAGAGAACAGTGCCGGCGCCCACCTCCGACACGTCCACCTCCACAACGAACGTTTGGCTGGCATCTGGATGAAGCAGGATGGGTGCGGTGGTGAACAGGTGACAGAGTCAGTGAAAAGCTGAGATGGCGGTAGGGTCGAGTCAGAAGGAATGGTTGGAGAGCCTGGTAAGTGCAGTGAGCGGTGCTGCAACTGTACTGTAGCCCCGGGTAAAGCGACGATAAAAGTTTGCAAACCCGAGAAAGCGTTGGAGCTGTTTGAGTGTCCTGGGTAGGGGCCAGTGACGTACAACCTCCAGCTTCTGCGGGTCCATGGCCACACCCTGGGGCGAGATGACAAAACCAAGGAACGTGGTGGAGTGCTCGTGAAAAGCACACTTTTCCAGCTTACAGTACAGCTGGTGGGCGAGCAATCTCTTAAGGACAGCTCGAACGTGTTTGGTGTGTTCAGCGGGGGTACGTGAATAGATTAAAATGTCATCCAGACAGACAAACACCCATCGGCCTAGCATGTCCCTGAGGACATCGTTGATGAAGGCTTGGAAGGCCGAGGGTGCGTTGCAGAGACCAAATGGGATGAGCAGGCTCTCATAGTGTCCGGTGGGGGTGATGAAGGCCGTCTTCCACTCATCACCCTCTCTGATGCGCACAAGTTGTAGGTGCTCCGGAGGTCCAACTTAGTGAACATGGTGGCACCAGAGAGGGCGTCCAGGGCTGAGTTGGTAAGAGGCAGAGGGTGACGATTTCGGATGGTGATCTTATTAAGCCCCCGATAGTCGACACACGGACGAAGTTCGCCCCCTTTTTCTTCACAAAGAAGAACCCCGCGGCAGCCGGCGAGGAGGAGGGCCTGATGGTGCCATTTCGCAGGGCGTTGGCGACATACTCCTCCATAGCCTGGGTCTCGTTGGTAGAGAGGGAGTAGAGATGGCCGCGGGGGGGGCTGGAGCCTGGCTGAAGTTCGATGGCTAGGTCATAGGGTCGATGAGGTGGAAGGTAGCTGGCCCGGCGTTTGCAGAACACCTCGGCCAGGTCTCGATACGGTGGAGGGATGGCATGGATGTCGACGTCGGGGGCCTCGGACTCCCTGGAACACGTCCCAGCCTGGGCCCGTAGACATAAGTCGGTGCAGGTCGGCCCCCATTGAAGGATCCGGCTCTGAGACCAGGAGATGAGTGGGTCGTGCTGTAAGAGCCAGGGATAGCCGAGGATGATGGGTGGTGAGGAGATGGGTGTGAGGTGAAACTGTATGGTCTCCTGATGTTGGCCGAGGACGAGAGTGATGGGTGGAGTCTGCTGGGTGATGGGGCTGGACGAAACGGGCCGCCCGTCGACTGAGGTGATTCTCACTAGCTGGGATAACGCCTCAATCTTTACCCCCAATCCTCTGGCGTATGTTGAGTCAATGAAGTTACCCGCGGCACCGGAATCGATGAACGCGGTACTTCTGACCCGTTTGTGGCCAAGGTGGAGGGTTACCTGGACCGTGAGTCGAGTAGCGGTGTTGTCGGTGGTAGCGGAGAGATGGATGGTGCCCGGGGAGTCTCTCACCGGGTCTGGGCGTTTCCCGGAGGGGACGGGCATGTGGCTCGGTGGTGCGCTGCTGAGCCGCAATAGGCGCACAGTCCCTCGCGGTAACGTCTCTCGCGTTCCGCCATGGTCAGGGAGGCGCGCCCTAGTTGCATGGGTTTCCCGGCTCCGGTGTCAACCACGGCAGGGGGTGGAGATCCGACACGTCCAGGGAGAGTGGTGGTGACGGTGGGTGGTGGCCTTGGTGCAGTGTAGACATAAGTGGATGGTGGCGGCAGGGTTCGGGGTGCTGGCTTCGGACGAGAGAGGAGGCGCTGATCGATCCGGAGGGCTAGCTGGATTAGCCCCTCCAGTGTGGCTGGGAGCTCTCGTCCGGCTAGCTCGTCTTTGATGCGATTAGCCAGGCTCTCGAAGTTGGACGTCCGGAGGGCTGCGTCTCCCCAGGCGGTCTGGATGGCGAGGGTTCGGAACTCCGCGGTGTATCTACTCACGGACAGTCCTCCCTGCCGCAGGTGGTAGAGTTTTGTGTCGGTCTCCACCTCGCCCGCGGGATGGCGAGGTGGCTCAAATGTCAGCTTGAGTTGGCGGGTGAACTCATTATAAGAGTGCACGGTGTCTGTGTCCGCGCGCAGGACTGCCGTGGCCCACTCTGCTGCCTGCCCTGATAGCAACGAGACGAGGAGTGCAATGCGCAGCCGGTCGGTGGAGTACTTGGTGGCACTGAACTCAAACACCAGTTCCAGCGATGTTAAAAACACACTGCATTTCCCATCCGTGCCATCCCATTTGTCTGGAAGTGCTAGAAAAACATCGGAAGAAGGGTGGGGGAGGCGGCGCCGCTACCGCTGCGGCGGGAGAACCACTAGCCAGCCCGTCAACCGCCGCCCGCCTCCTGCCTAAGCTCCGCGACCTCGCGGCGCAAGGCCGCGGTGTCTTGGACACTCCGGCGCAGAGAATCGAGCTCCACGGTTAGCGTATTGATGAGCAAAGCATGCTGGTCAACCACATCGCAGAGGCGGGCGTGATCCACTGGGTTTACTGCTCTCGGCTCTGTCATTCTGTCATGTACTAACCGGGATGACCAGAAAGATGATCGCTCTATCTGTCACGAACTAACCGGGATGACCAGAAAGATGATAGCGTTAGCAGTTAGCCCTGTAGCGTGAATGGTAAACCCAAATGTGGATAAACACGAGCGGGCAGGATAATCACGTGATTTGCTATAAGGACTCTCACAGTAAATGAGCAAAGGAAAGACACAATCTAACCATAGTCCTATAAACACACACTCAGTCTGAAAGTATAGCCAAGGAAGTGAGTACTCACATATACAGGAACGATTCCGAAAAGACCTGGGCATAACTCAATGACAGAGCGATGTGCGGTGCCATCTTGTTTCCTTTTATGCTTTCAGGTTCGCGACCGTCTTACTTCCGGGTCCTAGTGCCGGTCGCGGCTGAGTGTGCATGACATAGTCTGCTTTTCATCAATCCCTTCCTCAGGCTTATGATTAAACTAAGTCTAGTATGAGTCACTCAATGTGAAATGTTGCTTTAATTGTCCATGTCGTCATAATCATTACATTAGGTCAAAACATGTTCCATAATCAACAGTTTTACCACTGATGATGGATTACCTTCTGTTTTATAGAAATAAAATCATTTAATCTAAGAAATCAAAACTAAGTGACTATTGTTAATAATAATAATAATAATAATAATAATAATACCATCAAATACACAAAAGTAGTAATTCTTGTTCCTGTAGAAATGTTTGAGAATCATGATATTATAAATTGGTAAGTATTAATATCTTGTTAAAGTCCTGTTAACAAACACTACATGGCAAGACACTCTTATTCTTTATAATAAGAATAATTATAATAGATTTATTAGAATATACTATTATAATTATTATTCTTTATAACTCCAGCTCTGGATGTAATATACATATATTAAGCTCTACGTTCGACTACAACTGATACATGTGTGCATTTTATTCCCCGCTTTCTACTTATCTATGATCTTCTGGACATGTTTTGTCTGCTCAAGACCTGGCAGCATCATTGTGACTTTATGGAGCTGGCATACCCACCAGGGTGTGTGTACATCTCACAGCTGCACAATTCCAGATGTGGACGTTGCGACACTTCACAGCATTGCTTACGAGGCCTCTCCACTAACTGTCCACTTTACATCTGCTCAGTCGAACACCAACTCTACTCTACATTATTTACCAACCACCAAAATATTGCAATGCTTTCCTGAGTGATTTTCTATTTTACTTGGTGGCTTTATCATGTGGGTGGCTTAGGTCTAAAACAACGTTGTCTTTCCAACCAACAATGTTTGTTACAGCGACCTATTCATTAGCAACTGCAGGGGTTCCATTTATTTTGCTAAGCATGCCTTTGTTCAGCTTTGGTTTAGATAACAAAGGGGGAAATTCTTGTATATTTTATTTTAAAAAGTAGACTTTTATTAGTCACATATACGTTTTTGCACCAGATATACATTCCAGCTTTTTAGGAAGTTATGGTGACAGGGTTACCCATGATAAGGCATTCCAGAAGGTTTGAGGGCCTCGCTCAAGGGCCTAAGAGCATCAGCTTGGGGCTTCAACCATCAACCTTCTGAGCAGTAACCCAGAGCCCTTACTGTTGCATCACTACTGTCTTTAAGTTCTTTTGTCAAAGGTTTTTTGGACAGAGCACAGGGTCAGGCATGCTACAGTATCTCTGAAGTAAAGAGTCTTATAGGACTTGATCACAGGTCCAACATGGTAATGCTTGGGCTTGATCGGTAACCCAGAGTTTTATCCACTGAGTCACTCCTGCTTGCTGTTTTGTTTGCACCAGGAACGGTAATGAGCATAACATTAATTTCCTGGATTTATAACATATTCCATAAATCTGTTGCCCAGTTCAGTTTGATTTATAATTTGATTTGTTATAACCCTTGAGTCCCGTTATACAACATTCATGAAGTCATACACACATGAAGCCCAGCACAGCCACAGAGGTTGAAATCCAGCATCTTTAGCCTGAATGCGTTTAATCCCAATAGCTAAGCAGAGAGGATCTGAAGGTTCCGTGTGGGTTTTTGTAGGTCAGTTTTGCCCATGACATCATCAACCATTGTGAGTTGGAGGAACATGTGAATGATGACCATTGAGAAAATAGAAATCTGCGGAATCCCGAAATCCCGAAAACGATGAGATCGGAGGAGTGTAGGTGGGAGGAAACAGTAGAGGAGACGTTAGAGAAATAAAAGTCATTTTTTGCAGAAGGAAGAAAGCAAGTGCGTGTTCGAGTGTTTCTGTGTGATTATATACAGCTGTCAGTAACACATGCAGCCAGGGAGCTGACATTTCTAATGAATGAATTCTACTCTTTTTCGAGATGACTGAGTCAAAAAGAGTGAATCAGAAGATTCTTTTATGAAACAAGCAGACCAAACAGCAGAAATTGCTTCTGACAGGTTTACTAGGGAAGGAACATTAACATAAACCAAGGACTAAAGATATAGGACAGGAACCAAACACAGTTTAGAATTGTGCGCAAGTAAAAAACTTTACAAATCACGAGACCGTGTGGAAGGATTAAGACAAGAGCCTGAGACAGGGACTGTAGATATACTGTAGTGTGTCCTATACTGTGTGTCTCAGTGGCTGAGAGCCTGAGACTGAATCCGGAACAGGGACTAGACATGGATATACTACTGAGACAGGCTTTAGGACTGGGATAGAGATTAGGACTGGATCAGGGCCTGGGACTAAGATAAACCGTACTGTGTAAAAGTCTCGAGCACCCACCTCCATTTCTCTATATTGTTCTTCCAAAGTTCCAGACTTTCCTGTATTTTTATATGTAGTAATTAGGACTAGTTCTCCTGGCTTCCTGAAGGACTTTTTGTCTCTTATTTTCACTCCAGTCCCTGTACCTGAGCAGTTTCAGTGGAATGTGACCTATGAATCATTCAGCAGCTTGTCACAGGGAGACATTTGTTCCCATTTCTTTCATTCAATCTACATTATTTAATGTAATAGGAAGAAATGAAGGGGGTCAAGACTTTTGCACAGTATTGTATATTGTGTTTGGAACTGAGCCAGGTTTCTGGGCTGTATCTGGGTTTTTTCATCTTGTACAGTGATTGGGACTGGGTCAAGGACTAGAACTGAGACAAGGATTGGGACAGGGTGAGTACTTGGGTCTAATGCATGGAGTGGAAATATGTTTGGTTGAGGTTCTGGGGCAGACAGAGACATTGAGACAGGAACTAGGCTTAGGACTAAAGCAGAGATTTGAATGGGTCTGATGCTGAGACAAAGACTGGGACTGAAACAGTCTGGAACAGGATCAAACTCTGGCACAGAAATACAAATTGGAACTAGATCAAAGTCTGGGACTGAAACAGATTGGAACTGGATAAAGGTCTGGGACTAAAACTGAAACCGGTTTGATGCTGAGGACATGAACTAGATAAACAGATTAAAGTGCTATCATGATGAGTTTGCTGTGAACATTATGTGTGTATGATCTCAGTAGAGGCTTTTGCTTCATTCTGTCTATTTATCTTTTCGGTGTTTGTTATGATTTTGGCTTAATGTCTTAACATCATCATTTGCTAAAGTTGTCCATTAGTTACTGGTTGGGGTGGAGCTTTAGACCAAAGCATTTGTACTTTAAATACTCAGCTTGGGACCATCTGTCTGAGAATTTCTGGCAGCAATATAGATCCTTAGTTTTGGTTTCAAAGGGTTAACAGAGGTGCATGAGTTTACCAAGGTCAGCAGGTCAAACTCATAAAACGACAAGAAAGTGACTGGACTAAAGACGTGGGGACACAATACCAGATCAAAGGACTAGCAACAACAATATACATCACTGTACATCTAAATACAAAAATAACTACCCACCACCCAACGTCACCACCTGGCTTTCAGTAAGTCAATAACTAAGCGCCTTCCATTGGATAAGTTATTTAACCCCAACTGATGCAGTGAAGAGCTTCTCATTTCTTATGACAAAGTCAGAAAACATATTTTGCGGTCATACCAAAGATGTTATTCTGTTTCAGAAGCGTCAAGTTATTGTCATATATCCCAAATGCCAAAATGTATTTATAAGAAAGTTTATGTCAAAGGCGGCGCGATGGTGTAGTGGTTAGCACTGTCGCCTTCCACCTCCAGGGTCTGGGTTCGATTCCCGTCACTGTGTGCATGGAGTTTGCATGTTCTCCCCGTGCTTGGTGGGTTTCCTCCGGGTACTCCGGTTTCCTCCCACAGTCCAAAGATATGCAGGTTAGGCTAATTGGCGTTCCTAAATTGCCCGTAGTGTGTGAGTGTGTGTGCCCTGCGATGGATTGGCACCCTGTCCAGGGTGTACCCTGCCTCGTGCCCGAAGTCTCCTGGGATAGGCTCCAGGTCCCCCGCGACCCTGAACACAGGATTAAGCGGTATACAAAATGAATGAATGAATGAGTTTATGTCAAAATATGTACAAAAACTAATAAGCTATAAAATAATACACTATATTTATTCAAGTTATTATTATATATTTTCGAAATAAAGGTGAATTCACAACAATTGAAACTTTAAATGCGTTAATATTGGATGCTAGACGTGTTAACATGATTATTTATTGCTACACAGATTCCATATGGCTCCTGTTTACTCTCAGCTCCTGTTTTCAGCGTGAGCCTCGTTTATAGCGTGTGTGTATAACTGTGTTATATTAGCGATGCATATTTCCATGCAGCTGTTAAACCCATCATTGCAACACATCTGGCCTGGTGGTGGTGCTGGAGTGGAGAGACCCTTTTATGAGGGACTGGCTTGTGCGTCTCCTCACAGTGTGGTGTTCACATGCTCACAGAGTGCTGTTTGTAATGCATGGCCACTTTATCTTCATGTTCCAAAAGCCAGAACTCATGTCCTTCTTTTATTAATCACACAATGGAGGCGATGGTTTGAAGATTGTGAGTCTGTAGTGATGGTTAAAGGGCAGTGGGAGCCCTGTGGATATAGCTCGCCGTTATACTGCAATGTGATGCTTAGGTGACAATTACGTCTTCTTATCTTCTTAACTGTCTCCAGGTTGTTAATATATGTTTGGGGCTTGTATGGGGTATATGTATGGTGTTCGAATCAAATCTGTGGTGAATGAAAGTATAAAAGTAAAACATTTGAATGGGGCAAACATTTTAAAGAAGGCTGTACATCCGTGAATGGAGAGTGGAACGACTAGTGGAAGAGTGTTTGGGAACTGTACATACAATCATTCAGTAACACCTCTTTCATATTAGGAACTCAGCTGGGATTCATTTCCACATGTTTGGGCCATTTGAAGGAGTTCCTGGGAGGCCGGCGTTTCAGACGTGAATCAGACAGGCAGTCCGATCATGGATCCGTCGTACTAAGAAAACGTTCTACCTTGATGGTGTCCAAGCGCTAATGAAACACTGGAATGAGTGCATTAGTGTAACAGGGGATTATACTGTGTAGAGAAATCATGTTTTTTATTCTCAGAACTGTGTTCTGTTATTCTGCACATTCAAAAGCCTTGCTTTGACTTAAACAGCCATCATAAAATGCAGTTACTTACCTGCCTCCTTCCATACAGAACATAAATGTTATATTTCCACATTTCTCCTTAAAATCCAGCTTGTTTTAAAATCTATTTATTGAGTATATAGCCTATATAGTATATAATATATACTGTACTGTATACAGCCATGAGAGTGAGCTGTTCCTATAGAAACACTAATGAATTAGAACAAACTGCTGGTATAGAAAAAATTATCCACATCTGACCAGAACCCTGAGCTCGACAATGCTGTACTGTTTGTGGTGACACAGTGAAATTTTTTATTTTTTTTTTACCTGAATTTGTTTTTTATCCAAAGTGAAATACACCGCTATTCTCTTTCATGCTTCTTTGATGTGGTTTGCTTTGTCACACTGAATTCCACAGATGGGACTTTTACTGAAAGGTCATGGCTGAAGGTTAAGAGGGGTAAATGTCTTCGTAAATAATGCTGCTTTGTAAGCAGAGCTGAAACATGGACACACATACCTCGCATGTTTAGAAGGAAATGCTTTCAGAGCAAAATGAAATCAGCTGATCTTTAAAAAACAGGGCTCACATTAAGATTTAGGGCCCAGCATTTTGGTCAGAGGGTTAATGGTTTACCACTGTTTTCCTGGTCTGTTCTTTACTGTCCATATGAATTACACAAGGCATGCAAATCACAAAGCAGGAAACCAGAACCCAGAACAAGAACCAAACAGGATATAAAGATTGTTAACATCAGGCAAGAAAACCCTCAATGGCTTCTTCAAAGAGAACTGTGGCCTTGAGTGAGAATATATGTCATGTTCATGATTGAGTCCAGGTGTGTGTGTGTGTGTGTGTGTGATTAGAACAATGCCCACAGGTTCATCTATATTGGGGGTTAAATCTCATGGAATCCACCTTTTACATTTCTTCCTAATGTATCAGTAGATTTCCACCCCACCTAAAGGCTCTGCAAACTCTCCCAACCAGGGAGAATGAAGACTTTCATACTGTATGCTTCCTTAGAGCCCAGCCAAGTGAATGTTTTCAGCTCTGTTGGTGCAATATAATCATAGGAAAGTGCTAACCATTCCCTCTGTGTGAAAGATCCATAATTAGCTAGTATCACTATGACTCTCCATAAGAGCACATCTGGAGGTGGCACCACACAGATTCCACCTCACGATCTCAAACAGGACAAATGCTTTTACTTGATGACATTAAGAATGGTTTTAATTTTAAAAGAGATTCAACTGTTCAGAAAGAAACAGAAAGAAACTCTGAGAGGAACCAGACTGAAAAGGGAATCATCATTATCATCTGGTACCCGCTGTCCACCAAGGCAGTTCTGGAGCTAGTGCGGAGCCCTCAGACAGAAAAACCCGTTCCATGGCATCACAAACACTTTGCTGGACTAGAACCGCTTACGTCAGGGGCTAGGGGCGGTATTATCACAACTAGCTAAAAGTTTGTGACCGCTTAAAAAAATGGGCTTAATATATAATGGGCAGCTCAAATGCTTTCTAGTAATGATAGAGACAAGAGAACTACTCGCAAATCCATGTTTAAGTTCGTCATTGTGTTTGTTGTTTTGCTGCTAGCCTATTTTCTTGTTGTTGTTTTGCTGCTAGCATATTTTTTGTTGTTGTTGTTTTGCTGCTAGCCTATTTTTTCTTGTTGTTGTTTTGCTGCTAGCCTATTTTTTTGTTGTTGTTTTGCTGCTAGCCTATTTTTTTTTGTTGTTTTGCTGCTAGTCTATTTTTCTTGTTGTTGTTTTGCTGCTAGTCTATTTTTCTTGTTGTTTTGCTGCTAGCCTATTTTTTCTTGTTGTTGTTTTGCTGCTAGCCTATTTTTTCTTGTTGTTGTTTTGCTGCTAGCCTATTTGTTCTTGTTGATGTTTTGCTGCTAGCCTTATTTTTTGTTGTTGTTTTGCTGCTCGCCTATTTTCTTGGTGTTGTTTTGCTGCTAGCCTATTTTTTTTGTTGTTGTTTTGCTGCTAGCCTATTTTTTCTTGTTGTTGTTTTGCTGCTAGCCTATTTTTTCTTGTTGTTGTTTTGCTGCTAGCCTATTTTCTTGTTGTTGCTTTGCTGCTAGCCTATTTTTTTCTTGTTGTTGTTTTGATGCTAGCCTATTTTTTCTTGTTGTTGTTTTGCTGCTAGCCTATTTTTTCTTGTTGTTGTTTTGCTGCTTGCCTATTTTTTCTTGTTGTTGTTTTGCTGCTTGCCTATTTTTTCTTGTTGTTGTTGTTTTGCTGCTAGCCTATTTTTTTGCCACTAGCATTGCTGGGAAAGTAGAGATGTACAAAGCCAGTTCTTAGGAGATTTGCTGTTGAACTGGCTCTGAACCGGCACTAGCACCAAATATGGACTAGAAACTGGTTCACTTTGCTGGAAAAGGGGTATGGGTAACAGTGGATAGTGCCACTACTGTATAAACTGTTCCTGTCATTGTCCTACTGTATATAGCGCTTAGCATGTTAAAATGAATTTAAATGTGAGCATCATTACAAGTATTTGTGTAGATATCCCCTTGTATTTCCAAGAATTTCACAAATTCTACTGTTTCTGCACTTATCAGCATGTGGGACAGGAAACGTGTTCTTCCCAGTCAGATAGTGATGCACATCTCCCAGTGATCGTACAAAGCTTACACAGCTGCAGCTCTAAAAATGGCTCAACAGAGGATGTGTATTCAGGGATCAGCTCAAGATGGACAAGTACCAAAAAAACATGCAGGAACAACCATGTCCTCTGATGGGACAGAAGTGTGAGGCCAGGACAAGTGAAGCTTCTCGTTCACGGAGGATGACCTTAACAGCTTGTGAGGAACATGTTAATGCTGGCTGTGTCTGTGAGGTTTTTCAGTTCCGCACAAACCAACACATTTGCTGGTCGATTTAACTTTATGACTGTTATTACATTTTGGACTGTGATCCTGGGATATATGAGGCATTAAAGGAGGAGTCAGATCAATGCCCTTTCAAATACAGCAAATATCTCCACCTGTCTGTTCTGTGTTTGTGTTTGAAAACAGACTGGTGTTCATACACAAAGCTCTGGCTGTGCAAGTGAGAAACATATGAAGTGGTGCAGACCGCACAACACAACAGTATTCCAGCCAATCAGCATCATGGGCGTATTCCATAATGTGTTATATTACTGTTGGTCTAGAGCAGTTATTAGGGTTTCTGCCTTGCTAACGCGCATCAATGACTTTTGGAGCAGAGCTTCTGAAGGAACGCAGACTGGAGGGGGGCATATATTTATTTCCATTATCATCCTCCTCCTTTCTCTCTACATAGTGATATTAGAGTTTGGAGATGTTGCTTGCAGTGGAAAGAATGGGATAGAGATGATGGTACGTCCTGTTTCTGGCTGGATGCAGAGAAGAACAACCTGAAAAGACGAACAGGAGGATCTGAAGAAAGGAGCCGAGATTGCTGATGCCTGTGTTAAGTGCATGTGGCTAGTACACTTAGCTTGCTTAGATAATTTGAGGCAAAAAAACACAAAGACTAATCAAATTGTGAAGCTGATTAGTGTGTTATTTACAGGACTTTCTGTTTAAGTTGTTGCTTTTGTGAGCGATATATATAGCTAATACTGTTTCTCATCACAATGTGGATATGCCAAGCCCACGTACTTTAAAAACCAAATGTTTCACATATTCCACAATATCTGCATTTTTCTATGAAATCATGACTTTGAGGAAACCTTTTGGCTGCTACCATTAGGGGTCGCCACAGTGGGTCTTCATATTGGATATGGCTTACACTGGATGCATCCCTCCCTAATCCCCCCCCCACCCCCAGCTTGGCCATTTGTACCTGCTGTACCTCACCTACTGTACAGTGCCATGCTCTATGCCTGGGGTCAGGGCTAGATTTATACTCTGGCATACAGTACAGTACCAAGCGTTTTCCAAGTGGGCTGAAGCATCTTTTTTCTTTTTTGCCATGGATGAGCCCATCAGGACGGGACAGCCCTACACCAGGGGTCGACAACCATAAATACTCAAAGAGCCATTTGGAGCCGTTTCCCACAGAAGAGGAAACACCAGGAGCCACAAAACCCTTTTCACATCTAAAATGAACTTAACACTGTACTATATTAAGTTCATTTTTTACATTTATGCTATTTATAGTGTGTTCCATCTATGAAATCAATGAACTTCTACAGAGAAAGCTAAATTTTATTTCTGCAACAAAAACATTTTGAACTCTGAAAGAAACATGCTAGATTAAAGGTTACTTTCAAATAAAATGCTCAGTGTCTATTTGAGTCCTCCTCGTGTTTATGAAATAAAAAGCCGAGCTCGCAGATAAAGCAGTCAGTTAACTATTTATATAAATCGTGTGCCGGTGGGAGTCCAACATCAGCGGTTGTGACACCTACTTTAATAAACAAAATATTAAATATGTTTTATTTAAATGTTTCAAGATCACCATAATTTTCTAATTTAGAATTATATTAAAAAAAATAATGAACTAAAATAAAGTTTAATTAAATATTGGAAAATGTATTTTCCAAAGCAACAAGGAGCCGCAGCAGAGCGATGAAAGAGCCCCATGCGTCTCCGGAGCCGTGGGTTGCCGACCCCTGTCCTATACTAACAGCATAAACTCAATCCCATGGCACCATAGTAGAAGTAATGAAGTAATGGCCTGCCTATATACAATCTTTTCAAACGACTCCTCCCCTCTACTTCTCCACTACTGCCCTCAAAATGGACCAGCCTAAGTGGAAAGGTGATACTGAGAAGCTACTCCAGCAAAAGCTTAAAAGCTTGGGGGTGAAAAGCTTGCAGATGCCACCAAATGTGATGAATTAGGACCTGTTTGCTGTAGGGATTCGCTACAGTCCCCTCTACGTACCTCAACAGCAGGGCCAAAGTTTGTGTAGCATCACCATCAGGCAGGTGTAGAAGAGCAGGTGATGAGCATCAGAGTGAGAAATGAACACGCCACTTTTCAGAACTTGGACATTTCTGAACTGTAAATCTTTTTTGCGATATAATCTATTCTGAGATATAATATTGGGAGATACTGGATTTTAGGATTTCATGAGCTATAAGTTGTAATGACCAAAATAAATAGAAACGGCCTTGAAATATTTCACTTGATGTGTAATTACTCTTGATTAAGTGAGTGTTTCACTTTTTAAAATTAAATTAAGGGGGGAAATAACTATTTTATAATATTCTAATATTTTGAGATGTGCTACATACTGTATGTGTGGTGTCTCACTGGACTGCCTCTGGGTTGTACTGGTGGGCTGCCTGGGACAAAAAGGCTAAGGCCGATTCCTCTTTACGTCCCAGTGCTGCCCTGGTTGAGATCGGGTCCCTGACCTGGAATCGAACCTGAGCCACAGTGCTGAGACTGCAGTATGCGGAGCAATAATCCACCACTAATAAAACTAGCATTAGTTCCAGGTATCCATGACGATCAGATAAAAATTTATTATTTTTTCACTTGATATTTACGCTGAAGGAAAAAACAGGTAAATTGACAAAATGTGCTTTTACAGAAAGAGGAATTCTTGTCATGATATACTGAGTGTGTTTATATTCCCTTTTAAATGAGATATGGTTATGTGCAAGAAGGACGATTGGAAATGTATCTAAATAAACTGACAATGACTTTATTGGATGTAATCTAACTTATTGATAAGGAAATGAAATCAGATGTAATGGAACAAGACATTGCTGTGAGCTCACACTGCATTGTTTATCGTATATGGAATGGGAATAACCCAGGTGATGAGATCTCTCATGTTTATTGACACGCTGGTGCGGATGGAGTCTCTCCACTGGAATGTGTAACGTCTGATTTTTGAAGTGCTCCATAAAATTTGTGGTATTCGTGCCCGGGTCTTATCCAGATGTTTGACGCATGTCATGTTTGGATTTGTTGCACGCCAGACTCTGACCCTTAGTAACCCCACACACTGATTATTTTTGTTAACTCGTACTCAGTACCTGTGCTGTTTATAACCGTTTACGATTTGACATTCCCATTCCTGATCTTAAAGTCAGAGAAGTAAACGGGGAATCTGGAGCAGCGCATGTGCTTTCCTGAGCCTCTGCTCTCTCGGTCTGCATTCCTGCTGCCCTGCCCGCTTTCTTCAGCACTTCTGATGAGACTCCTGGGAGAGTTAAATGGCTATCTGCTTCAGCGCTCATTCTGCTTTGAGTATGGTTATGACAGCCCTCTCAGAGCCAAGAAAAGTAGGCGTAATGACCTCATCTCTCACTGGGGAAGCTCGGGAGTAGGTTGCTTCTGTTTTTCACTAGAGACGGACTAACACTGAGACTGTGGAGTGGTTTGACTCATTTGGAGCCTCTGTAAGAAAATTATTTGTCAAAGAAAAATAAATGCGGTGGGGGATAAAATCCTATCATTGGATGTGAATTCCCAGAATTTACTAAATGATTTGTAAATGGATTGACACTCAGATGAAGAACCGGAAACATGAATCACGACATAATCGAAATGAAACGCAAGAAGATTCTGTTCATCAGATGTAGTACAGATGCCTCCATCAGACTCTTTGTTTTAAATTAAGGCATAATAATAACTTCCTGCAAAGCCCGAAGCTTCTCTCCTCTCTGTTCTCCCTATTGAGTGAGCAGATCAAACCCTCCTGAAATTACGCTTCTCATAGAACTGATCAAGAGTGTAAAGATCAACACCTGTCTCCTGTCTCCTGCTTACTGACTCATCTTTATAGAATTTCTAAAAGAAGTAACACAATCAGTTAAATGGAGTTGAGCTGTGTGTAATAACAGTGTCACATGATGGCGGTGTAATTAGACTCGGTCCTGAAGGAACTTTGAATTAAATAGGAAACATACCCAAACAAACTGAATCTGGAAAATAAAGGAGAGATCAAAAGAAATCCTTATTAAAAGTAAAAATAGTTTGGTAATAGGTATGCCACAAACATGACTCTGGGCAATGGATCCATCCAACAAAGTCAGCGAGACTTCAAAGAGAAACACACAGGGGGGCAGGATGAATGCTGACCATGATACTACCACCACCGTGCTTCACAGCGGGGATGGTGTTCTCAGAGTAATGAGTAGTGTTTATGATAAATGTCAAGCTCTGTGCCAAGGACAACAGGTCTCGTCTAGCCAGAGAACCGTTCTGTATATTATTGATGAACCACCAAGTAGCATTTCATATGGGCTATCTAGTTACACAAGCAGATAAGTGGAGTGTCCAGCTGGGTAAAGTGTCCGGTCCAGGTGTGTGTAATGTCCAGTCCAGCTGTGTGGAGTGTCCAGTCCAGGTGTGTGTAATGTCCAGTCCAGCTGGGTAAAGTGTCCAGTCCAGCTGTGTGTAGTGTCCAGTCCAGGTGAGTGTAGTGTCTGGTCCAGGTGTGCGTAGTGTCCTGTCAAGGTGTGTGTAGTGTCCAGTCCAGCTGGGTAAAGTGTCCAGTCCAGCTGTGTAGAGTATCCAGTCCAGCTGTGTTTAGTTTTTGGTCCAGCTGTGTGTTGTGTCCAGTCCAGCTGTGTAGTGTCCAGTCCAGCTGTGTGTAGTGTCCGGTCCAGCTGTGTTTAGTTTTTGGTCCAGCTGTGTTGTGTCCAGTCCAGGCGTGTGTAGTGTCTAGTCCAGCTGTGTGTAGTGTCCAGTCCAGCTGTGTGTAGTGTCCGGTCCAGCTGTGTGTAGTGTCCAGTACAGCTGTGTGTAGTGTCCAGTCCAGGTGTGTGTAGTTTCCAGTCCAGCTGTGTTTAGTTTTTGGTCCAGCTGTGTTGTGTCCAGTCCAGGCGTGTGTAGTGTCCAGTCCTGGTGTGTGTAGTGTCCGGTCCTGGTGTGTGTAGTGTCCGGTCCAGCTGTGTGTAGTGTCCGGTCCAGCTGTGTGGAGTGTCCGGTCCAGGTGTGTGTAGTGTCCGGTCCAGGTGTGTGTAGTGTCCGGTCCAGGTGTGTGTAGTGTCCGGTCCTGGTGTGTGTAGTGTCCTGTCCAGGTGTGTGTAGTGTCCGGTCCAGGTGTGTGTAGTGTCCGGTCCTGGTGTGTGTAGTGTCCGGTCCTGGTGTGTGTAGTGTTCGGTCCAGGTGTGTAGTGTCCGGTCCAGGTGTGTGTAGTGTCCGGTCCTGGTGTGTGTAATGTCCGGTCCAGGTGTGTGTAGTGTCCGGTCCTGGTGTGTGTAATGTCCGGTCCAGGTGTGTGTAGTGTCCGGTCCTGGTGTGTGTAATGTCCGGTCCAGGTGTGTGTAGTGTCCGGTCCAGGTGTGTGTAGTGTCCGGTCCTGGTGTGTGTAGTGTCCGGTCCAGGTGTGTGTAGTGTCCGGTCCTGGTGTGTGTAGTGTCCGGTCCTGGTGTGTGTAGTGTCCTGTCCAGGTGTGTGTAGTGTCCGGTCCTGGTGTGTGTAGTGTCCGGTCCAGGTGTGTGTAGTGTCCGGTCCTGGTGTGTGTAGTGTCCGGTCCTGGTGTGTGTAGTGTTCGGTCCAGGTGTGTAGTGTCCGGTCCAGGTGTGTGTAGTGTCCGGTCCTGGTGTGTGTAATGTCCGGTCCAGGTGTGTGTAGTGTCCGGTCCTGGTGTGTGTAATGTCCGGTCCAGGTGTGTGTAGTGTCCGGTCCTGGTGTGTGTAATGTCCGGTCCAGGTGTGTGTAGTGTCCGGTCCAGGTGTGTGTAGTGTCCGGTCCTGGTGTGTGTAGTGTCCGGTCCAGGTGTGTGTAGTGTCCGGTCCTGGTGTGTGTAGTGTCCGGTCCTGGTGTGTGTAGTGTCCTGTCCAGGTGTGTGTAGTGTCCGGTCCTGGTGTGTGTAGTGTCCGGTCCTGGTGTGTGTAGTGTCCGGTCCAGGTGTGTGTAGTGTCCAGTCCTGGTGTGTGTAGTGTCCGGTCCAGGTGTGTGTAGTGTCCGGTCCTGGTGTGTGTAATGTCCGGTCCAGGTGTGTGTAGTGTCCAGTCCTGGTGTGTGTAATGTCCGGTCCAGGTGTGTGTAGTGTCCGGTCCAGGTGTGTGTAGTGTCCGGTCCTGGTGTGTGTAGTGTCCGGTCCAGGTGTGTATAGTGTCCGGTCCAGGTGTGTGTAGTGTCCGGTCCAGGTGTGTGTAGTGTCCGGTCCAGGTGTGTGTAGTGTCCGGTCCAGGTGTGTGTAGTGTCCGGTCCTGGTGTGTGTAGTGTCCGGTCCTGGTGTGTGTAGTGTCCGGTCCTGGTGTGTGTAGTGTCCTGTCCAGGTGTGTGTAGTGTCCGGTCCTGGTGTGTGTAGTGTCCTGTCAAGGTGTGTGTAGTGTCCGGTCCAGGTGTGTGTAGTGTCCAGTCCTGGTGTGTGTAGTGTCCAGTGCTATGGTCCTTCTCTTTTTCCTCCTGGCTGCTCCTGTGATGAATCCCGTCACTCCCTGCTCACTGATTTTGGTAAATAGCTTCCTCAGTGTAAAATTCCAGCTGTGCCGTACTCTGTCACAGCTGGAATTTTATACTGAGGAAGCAAACTTGATAACTTAAGAACTTAAAATGCTCCATCATTTTTAATTATAAGCATAAGTGTAATAGATCATTTCAATCTGTGAATGTACTTTTATTGATGTTCGCTCAAAACATCACAAGATATCAACAAAACATTGTGCTTTTGTGAAATAAAGTAAATAAACAGAGCGCTCTTTCAGCTGCAGTTGAACTGAGGGTCACTCTGCATGGTCCTGAGGATCTGAGATAGCTTCATGATCGGCACCTCCTGAGTCCTGACCAGCCCATGGCTCCTCGTTCCTCGTGTCCTGTCTCTGATCTCAGACTGTTCTCCGTGTTGCTGTTTTCGATCCCGTTCCATGTGTGTTTGGATTATAATTATGGATCTGTCTCTGGTTATGATGTCTTTGTTTTGACCACGGTCATGACTACACTTTTGGCAGAGCACAAAGAAAAGAGATTCATGTGTCACAATCTTGTGTTACGGGGTACAGAGTTTTTCCACAGACATGTGTGTGTGTGTGTGTGTGTGTGTGTGTGTGTGTGTGTGTGCGTGTTGAGGTTAAATGTTCCTGTTCATGCACCCAAACGTAAAGGTAATACGTACATGCACCAGAAGTTACATAATCCTCAGTTTCCTGAAAGACAAATATGATCATTCATGACCTCGTGACTGTTCTATGGAAATTATGGAGGAAAAAAAAGTCTCAGGAATAAAAAGAAGAAGAGAGAAAAAAAAACCGAGCAAGGTCTTTCAGAGGCATTTAAAGAGCTAATGTGAAACACAGCAGGAGAAGAGAGATGACGGAGGAATAAACAATGAGTGAAAGTCATCAAAGACAGACGAGACATCCATCTCCAGCCACCTCCGAACATTTGATCTACAGATCAGGAACCTGAAACAGCATGCTGGAGGTTCGGGGGGAAAAAATGACATTATTACGGTAAACGTTGTCTTCTCCCCTCCTTCTGTAATGTCTGTCCGTTTACGGATCTGATGAAGAAGAGGAGAGAGTCAGGATGGCACGAGTGGGAGATTTATGAGCCCCTTCGCTTTGATTGGTCAGAAGTGTTGATTGATTCTCTATAACAGCAGCTCTGACAGTAGTGCAGGTTTATATTAATGTTTCGCTCTGATATATTATGGTTTCCATAGTAACGGCTCATTGACAGGGCATGATCTACGGGAGCGGTTTTAAAGTATGATGGTGGTTTTTATGCAAGAAGGTGTGCATTCATAAAGGAAAGGAAAAGAAAGGAAATGGATATAACAGGAAGAATGGAA